>CADDIJ020002761.1:0-87113 GCA_902809745.2 Tetradesmus lagerheimii | reverse complement strand
CAAGAGGTCGCTGCATCACAGGCTTATTGCGCTGACATGAAGGACATGCCACAACATAAGAATAGACAGAACGGCTCATGTGCGGCCACCAAAATCTCCTGGCCACACGTTGCAGGGTCTTGGTGTGGCCAAGATGTCCTGCACTTTGACAGTCATGGCACTCGGCAATAATGCGCTTCCTGAGCTCGGAAATTGCTGGGATAGCCACGCGATCCTGGAAGTACCACAACCCATCATGCATCCACAGACCTGGCATCACGTCATCATAGTAGTGATCCTTCTCATATCCAGCCTGAATCTCCTCTTTCAAGTTGTTAGGCACAGATGCCGTAGCAAGCTCAATTGAGGCGAGATCCGGGCGCCGTGACAGAGGATCTGACAAATTCTTAGCTCCCTCCTTGTAAGCAATCTCCGTACCACTGCAGTACGACTCGATCCACTGACTCCACTTGGCCTGTCGTCGAGAAAGATCATGCTTCTTGTTGAACCAAGTATGATTCAGGTGATCAGAGTTGACCTTGAAGGGAACTCCTTCCAGATAGCAACGCCACTGCTGTAGAGCGTAGTAGATTGCAAGCATCTCCCGATCTCCAGTGGGGTAGTTGCGCTCTGTTGGCGAGAGCTTCCGTGACAGATAAGCCACGGGTTGCAAGCCCTTACCCTGATTTTGAAGTAGTACCGCTCCAAGCGCAAACTTGGAGGCGTCGGTGTAGACCTCATAAGGCAAGCTCGGATCAGGCGTCACCAGTACAGGTGCGGACACCAATGCCTTCTTGAGCTCGTCGAAGGCCCGACCTTCTACATCATCCCGCCAGTGCCACTTGATGCTCTCCTTGGTGAGCTCCGTCAACGGGTACGCCTTTTGAGCATAGTGCTGAATGAAGCGCCGGTAGTAACCAGTCAAACCGAGAAAACCTCGCACTTCACGCACAGTGCCAGGTGTCGGCCACTCCGTAACCGCTGCCACCTTCTTGGGATCTGGCTTAATGCCGTCGGCACTGACGACATGTCCCAAGAAATCGATTTCGCTGAGCCCAAATGCACATTTGTCAAGCCCCACATAAAGCTGATTCTCCCTCAAAACCGCGAGTACCTTAGCCACGTGCTCCAAATGCTCCTCAGGTGTCTTGGAAAAGATCAAGATGTCATCCAAGTACACCACCACGAACTTATCAAGATATGGCTGCAAAATCTTATTCATCAAATGCTGAAAAGTTGCGGGTGCGTTGGTCAACCCAAAAGGCATAACCTTCCACTCAAAGTGACCATAACGCGTCCGGAACGCGGTTTTTGGCACATCTTGCTCAGCAATGCGGATCTGCCAATAGCCACTTTGAAGATCAAGCTTGCTGAATATCGTCGCCCCATGAAGCTGATCCATCAGCTCGTCAATGCGAGGCAAAGGATAGCGGTTTTTCACCGTTATCTTGTTCAGCGCCCGATAGTCAATGCACATACGAAGCTTACCATTCTTCTTAGGAACAAAAAGAATGGGTGCTCCATACGGCGACTTGGAAGGTTGGATGAACCCCATGTCAATCAGGTCCGTTAGTTGTCGCTTGACCTCCGCCAGCTCCAAAGGGCTCATGTGATAAATACGTAGGTAAGGGGGCTTGGCACCAGGCTCCAGCTCAATCTCATGTTCCACACCTCGGGATGGAGGTACACCTTTTGGCAGTTTGCCAAAGATGGCTGAATACTTGTGAAGTACCCCCTTCATCCGTTCAACCCACTCGGGATCCCCCGAAGGAAAGGAGAGGTCATCTATCGCACGGATAGTTGGGTCCTCCTCAACCTCCTTGAGGATGGCAAGGTAAGCAATTGCGCCCTTGCGTAACTCCCGCTTGAGTTGAAGTGCAGACAACAAACTGACACCGGGAGTTGTCCTCTCGATGTTAGAGGGTTGCTGCAAGGTGTATGTGACGTCCCTCTTTTCAATGGTGATGGTGTTAGACACCCAGTCGATGGCAGGGTTGTGAGCAGTCAACCAAGGCTTGCCAAGGATGATGTCGTATGGTGCCAGCTGAGTGACGGTAAAAGGCCTCCGGTCCTTGAATTGTCCAATACGGAAACGTAGGTCAGGCACGACCGTCCCCGCATCTTGCAGTGAACCGTTGGCGAGCCTCACTTGACGTCGATGGAGCTTGAGAGTAGGCAATCGGAACTTCATCACCACCCTCGGATCGATGTAGTCCTCACTCGCACCTGAGTCTACTAGCACATCAAGCACCTCGCCGCGGCACTTGGCCTTCAGACGAATGAGCTCATGGCTAGCAGGCTCAAGACCACCTAGCTCCATGGCGGTGCACGAGTCTTCGGCCTCGGGTGCAGTGAGTGTCTCCAGCTCCTGCTTCGCCGGCAACTCCTCCTCCCATGGCCTTGGCTTCACTCCTGTGTTCACGGGCGGATCCCACAGGATGATCACCGGCCATTGAGAAGCTTGCTCCACCCACCTGTCCCCGGATGGGATAGAGAACAAGCCCTCCGTTCCCGCAGGGTACTCGTGAATTACCCTCATCCCCTGCGTCAGCTTCCACCACGGCTTCCTGTCCCACTTGGGCAGGATAAACACGCCGCATGTCGTCTCCGGTGCGGTCTTCTTACAATCCAGGTAGTGCCTCAGATATTGGCCAGCATGCCGGAAAGGCACATTCAGCCATACTGACTCGCCGCTGACATTAGCCTTGCGGAAGTCAGTGAAGCCCTTGTAGAACTTGTCAGCCTGGGCAGTCTCCTCACGTGCGCAGGCGTCCACTGAGAATGGCCCGTAAGCATCGGCATACTTGACCTTCTCCAGGCGGTTGAACAGCCAGTAGGTACAGTCCCGCAGTCGTCCACAACGACGGGTACCCGCTTTTCCCTGGGCTGCACTGGATGCTCCAGGCTCACTAGGCCTTTGTGAGCCTTCTACCTGGCGTGAGTCTCTCACAGGCGCACGGGGCTGAGCCTGCTCAATGCGCACAGTACGACCCACACTACTGCACGCGCCCTTCAGTTTGACCGTGCAGAGGTGTCCCCATCACGCTGCTTGTACGCTTGCAGCTTCTTGCAATCCCGCCGCTTGTGCCCTGGCTTGCCACAGTAGAAGCACTTGAGCGGCTGGTTCCTGGGTTTCTGCGGCTCCATTGCTCCGAGCTCCATGGGTGCCGGTCCGCCCCTTGCAACCGCTCCACGGTTGTTGCTGCTCATGTTGACGAAGCGGCTGTTGCCGTTTCGACCACGCTCCCACACCATCGAGTCTGCCTTAATGGCAAGCTCCACGGCGTCATGCAGTGTGGTTGGCTGCTGCAGCTTGACGTGAATGCGCACCTCCGGCTTCAGACCACGGATGAAGCGATGAATGCGGTCGTTCTCGTCCATGTGCGGCAGCTCCAGCATGTAGGTGTTGAACTCCTGGGCATAGGCGAACACGCTACGCGTTTGGGTGAGCCGGTCAAGCCTCTCCCGCGCGTCCACCTCTGGGTCAACAGGGGTGAAACGGGCGATAAAGGCCTTCTTGAACTCATCCCAAGAAGCGTAGGGCTGAGCCTTGCCCACCGCCACAGCCTGCTCATGCTGGCGGTACCAGTTGAGGGCTGAGTCCTTGAGGTAGGCCGCTGCCACCGTCACAATGGAAGAGCTGCTGAGGTTGGCGCCCTCGGCCGCAAGGTACGTCTCCATCTTGTGGCACCAATTGACAGGGGTAGGCTGCCTGCCATTGGTCTCTGGTGGCTTGGGGAGCTTCAGCTTGCTTGTAGGCACAGCACTGGTCTGCTGCTGCAGCATCTGCTGAAGCGCGTGCTGAAGCTGAGCCACCTGCTGCTGTAAGGCCAACATCTCCGGCGACACTCCAGATCCCTCCATGGCTGCTTAGCAAGCGGACTCACAATCAGAGACGCCCTTGGCCTTGGCCTCCTTAGTGATGTGCTCCTCAATTGCCGTGTGAAGAAGATTCCGGAGCTTCTCCTGGTGTGCGCGGTGCTCTGCCGCCTGGGCTGCCCGAATGCGCGCACAAACGTCTTTAAAAGGGATTAGCTTGCGCACCTCCTTCTTGAAGCACTGGGGCTTCACGGGCGTGGCTGAGGTTTGGTGAGGATGTTGTTGAGAATCTTCCGGATGCGCGGAGAGTAGGTTGAAGACTTGGGAATTTTCTTGGCTGGATGCTTCTTGATGTTAGTGGAAGGCTTAAGGCAATGATAGTCGGTCTTGGCAGGAAGGTTCCGGATAGGAGTAGAAGTGACGAACTCCACGCCGTTGAGCTCAAAGGTTGTCCGGAACTTGGCGACGCTTTGGTGCGAGGGAGGCTCCAGAAACTTCACCTTGGGTACAGGCTTCTCCGGATTATACTTGCCTGGCATATGCCGGAAGCTTGTAGAATCTCCAGGACTCCTCGGTGTTCGTAGACAATCTCAGCTACCACTTGTCACGCCTTGTCGGCGGGTCCTTTGGCAACTAAGGTCTTCTATAGCGATTCGACGTAGGCCGTAGTTGTATAGAAGGCTCAGTTAGTTACCAAGGGAAGGCTTCACACAATAGACGAGGCTACGAGGACTTGAGAGGTCTGATGGAAAGACTTCTTGAGTGAATACTTCTTGTTGAGTGAGGAGAGGCCCCCTCTATTTATAGCCTTGGCGAAAACCTACAACGCCTCCTCAACTGCCTACAATTGGAACATTCTGGACCAAGGAAGCTTCTAGACAATCCTAGAACATACTACTTCCGGAAACATCTACATCCTTCCGGAGACTTCTAGAACTTCGGGAACATCTGGAACCTTCTGGAAACATCCAGAAACTTCCGGTTCCTTCAACCTTACACTATATACACACCGGCCCTGCTAGGATGCAGTCCACCGTATGGGGTGATTCCCACATGCTGCCTAGTAAGGGGTGCAAGGGTCTGGGTGGTCTACCTTACACCGAAAATAGAGAGAATAATCAGTCTGCTTTCCGCCTCCCCAGTGGGTGAGGCGCGGTTGCCGATGCCGAAAGGTATGGCTTATAAGGATTGATTATTATTAACACGCCTTGGGCAATGATAATGTGTCAGGTACACGTCTGGCTGATTAAGCTGCTCTGCTAGATGTGATGTAACAGAGGTCTTGCCGCACAATTGATGGAGCTTTATGGGAAGGCTCCAACTTGGAGGTGAACTATATACATTACAAAGTTCAAGAGCCACCTCAACAGCTGAGCTGTCTTTTCTGGCAAAAACAGGCTGGCCTCAAGACGCCATAAATATGCCAGACAGTTGTGCATGCAACGCACTACGTACAGCTCAGGCTGAGTAGTTCACCGTGCTGCAGCTGGATCTTCACTCGTCCTAAAACAAGCCGATGCAAGCATCGCCAGCACACCTCCTGGTCGAGCACTGCATTGAGGTATGACTTTGCTTTTACCTGGAGTCCAGGATCCGCTGAAAACGGTTCTCTATACATTACATTACATTACATACTCCACCCAACAAGGAGTGGGAACCCCATTAGGAGCCAACGAGAGGCTCATAGGGGGAGGGACACTCGAAGAAAACATCATCATCATCATCGTCATCAACAACATTCTCAGAAAGAGAAGAAACTACCGAGAAGAACTCATCAACATCCTCAATCACCTGAGCAATCGACTGAGAAGACAACAGAGACTCAGGATCGGTATCTGGTTGACACCGCATCAGATAGCAACAGTGCACAAAGGCAGCTACCAAAGCAGGACGCTGTTGCATGAAAGCGGCCATATCTGGCCCTGCAGGGTGACATGAAGTAATATTAGTCCACGTCTGAGACGAACCACCAAAGGGCTCGAATAGCATAGCAAAACGCTCACGGACAGGCGCATAGAAAGGACACTCAAATATCATGTGGAACTCATCCTCGACTTGCCCAGAGGAACACCCGGGGTGCAGACAGACACGCTCATCACGTGGGATAGGTGGGCGTTGCCACCGACCACTACACACACGCAAATCATGAGCACCCAAACGAAAACGAGTCAGAGACCCCACATGCTCCATGTTAAGCCCAGCAGTGCGTAACACATACTTGGGGCACCAGGCAGCAGGACGAGCTGACCGCATATCGTCATAGGAACAAGCTGCAAACCACCTCTCATAAGTACAGAAAACGCCACAACCACTAGCAGCATCACGTGGATTATCAGGACATCCCTGCCACTGCTGATATAGGCACTCCTCAAAAGCATTCAAAACAATCTTTGTGTTCAGGGACTGGAAATTTCTCATCCGCTGAACAACGTCCTCCAACTGTTGCGAGTGACTCTGCAAGTAAGTCAAGACACGCTCCAGCTGCACACACCACAGGGCACCAGTGCCAAAGAATCCAGCAAGCTGCAGGTTTTCACGCATTGCACGCGCCAACAAAGAAGAGCCATCCAAATCCACTACTCTGTTCCACATGTCCACTGCTGCTCGCAACCACGTAAATACCAAAGGTTGGGCCCCAAACTCCCTAGAAAGCAACAGGCGGCTGGTAGACTTGCGCACATGGCCTGCAATCGTACGCAAGAACATGTACTGCACCTTACTAATAACATTATTCTGTAACTTGCTGACCAGGGCCGGGCCCGTGCCCACCTGCCCCAGCAGGGCAGGACCCCACACCTCAGAGCAGTAACACAGGATGGGCGTCACTAGGGTGCGAAACAACTGCACTTGCATCGACATACCATGAACACCATGCTCCTTGCATCTAGCCAACATAGCCCATATAGCCCTGCTGCCCGCAGCTGCCAATGCATCTGTACTGACAGAAACACCGTGTGTCGCATGGAACTGGACACCTAGGTACCGAAACTGCTGCGAAACTGGAACCTGTTGCCCTTGGTAAGACCATGTTGCATTGCCACTGTACTTCCTTCTGCCAAAAACAACCACCTCTGTTTTGCCTACATTCACTTGCATGTCATACTCATTGCAAAAGGATTGAAGAGCATCAAGCAGCTGCTGCAACTTACCAGACGTTTCAGCCAGCAGGACCAAATCATCAGCATACAGGAACAGCCTCACCAACCTGCTGCCTCGAGGTGTTCCGCAAGCGCCACACCGATCCGACAGCCACTGCTCTATACGGTCGATGAAGATACCAAACAACAGAAGCGACAGGGGGTCGCCCTGCTTCACACCACGAGTGCTGTCAAAAGCATGACCCACTCTGCTGGCCAGTTTAGTGATCATAGGGGCACTCCAATACATCGATACAATAGAAACAAGAATGTTGCCCCGCAGGCCAGTGTCTGCCAAGCACCGCATGAGGATGTCACGCCGCACAAGATCATACGCTTTCCTGAAGTCCACAAAACATGCAAACGGGTGTTTACTACTCAGACGGTCCACAAGGTGCTTCAACACGAAGACATGATCACACGTTCTGTGCCGCTCCCTAAAACCAGCCTGCCCCCAAGCTCTGTAACCATGCTGCTCACAATAAGCGGCCAGCCTCTTCTCAATCAACATCCTGAACATTTTGCCCATTACTGAGCCAACCGCTATGCCACGGTAATTATCCATCACACTGGGGTCACCCTTTTTAAACACAGCAGACAGGTAAGCAGAACACCACACACCCGGCACCTGGCCACACCTATAAACCGCAGAGAACAGAACACTCAATTCCTCATGCAACACATACAAGTGCTTTTGACGGCCCTCCTGGGTGATATAAACATCATATGCACCTTTGAACAACTCGCCTCGCAAACCGTCTGGCCCTGGCATGCGGCCATTATGCATCCGCAAAAGAACAGACTCCATCTCCTCAGCAGCAAAAGGGTCATTTAAGTAAGCAGCTGCAGCAACAGCAGGTCCATCCTGGCATTGTGAGAGCAACTTAGACATAAACAAAGCCACACTGTCACCCTCCTCAGGCAAACTGTGCTGACCTGGGGACCCATACAGTGCACGCCAGTGCCTGTCCACTGCACCCATATCTTGCAGCATACAAGACATACGCCGACCCCTGTAAGCTGTCCAAAAACGCCTTGGATTGTAACGCAAATCATCCATCAAACGAGCCTGCCACTGCTTTTCACAGTGCCGCTTAGCCCTGCGCTTAGCTGCATTAAACACCCTGCGGGCTGCCGCTGCTGCATGTGAACCCTGGCTACGCACTGCTGCTTGCAGGGCAGACCACTCCTGCCTGCATTGAGGGAACCAACGTTTAGCCACCCTACCATCCTTAGCCCGTACACACTGGCCGTTGCCACTGACACCAAAGATAGGCTCAGCCGCCGCCTTGATTGCACCACACCACACCTCACAGGCCTCAAGACCCTGACTTGCTGACGCAGCAGGGTCGCGCAGACGCTCCACAGCTATACACCTCTACGCTTACAGCTGCCGCCTTGACGCTCCCAGCAGCTGCTTTCAACCTATGCACCGCTTGCTGCGTGACACCAGCCGCCGTGTGACACACAGAGCTGCCTCCAGAGGAATCACCATTAGCTGCTGCTGCTCAGCAGGCTGCGCCGCCCCACGGCAGCTACCCACACAGCCATCACCATGATGCATCACCACCAACTTTCCAATCTGCACATCGACCTCACCCGCTCACGCCATCACAGCAGCTGTTGCTCCATCATCGCAACATACGCGTGCCCAACTGCTGACCGGCCCCTGCACACCATGCTGCCAGTCGTCACTCAATGCTGCGCCGCAACGCCGCGTTTGGCAAACCTGCACTGCTGCAACTTGCTGCTGCCAAGCCTCTGTGGCAAGCACCTCATGCACCTTTGCTGTCACCTGTTGTACCCACTGCCTCACAATCGCAAGATGGCCACGCAGGATTCCGCGGCCGCCTGGACATACTCAATCACACTTGCCATCTGCTGAGCTGACAGAACCCTGCAGTGTTGATATTGCCAATTGGGGCCCAATCGACTCCGACCAGCCCCGCAGCTGCCGCGCTGTACGGTGCCAGCGCATGTGTGCCGCAGCTGTCAGTGTTAGCGGTTGCAACACTTACAGCTGCCGCTGCGCAGCTTGCACCATCTGCTGTAGGCTAGTGCGCCGCTTGCTGTGCGTCACCAGCGCACGTAGCGCAGCCATCAGCTGCTGCTGGTGCTGCTGCTGCTGCTGCTCCATCACCCCACAGACACAACTACTGCCACCACCAGCAGCCTTCGCTTCCCCCAAGCCAATTGCCTCCAGAACATCAGCTGCTGCCGCTACAGTAGTGCTGTCATCGCAACACATGCGCGCATGCTTCCTGACACACATCTCTGCACTCTGCTGCTGGCCCTCGCTGCCGCGCCACAGCAACGCAAACTGCACTGCTGCAACCTGCTGCTGCCACACCTCCTTTGCAAGCGCCTCTTGCACTTTTGCTGTCACCTGCACAGCTGCCTGCAACACAAATGCAACATAGCCTTGCAGCCGATCCACAGCACGCGGGTCAACTCTGGTCAAAGTTGCCATCTGCTCATCTGACAGAACCCCACCGTGGTTCAGCCCCTCCCAATCAAAACCGACTAGGCCTCGCAGCCGCAGTGAAGCACGCATGAGTGCAGCACGATACGGTGCCAGCATCAGTGCATACGCACCGCGGCTGTCAGCAATGTAGGCGCAAGCCTTGATCGCTGGTTCTGCGAGCAAAGGGTTCTGCGCTGCCTCAGCCAGAAGCTGAATGTGCCAGCGCTGCGGCACGAGTGCTGCTGCCTCTGACGGTGGTACTGCTGCAGCAGGGTCTGGCCCATTAATCTGCTGCTGCTGCTGCTGCTGTTGACCCACTTCAGCAACTTGATCCGGCTGCACCTGTTGAGCAGCAGGATCATCTCCGCCACCTTGCTGCTGCTGCTGGTCTGCTTGCCCTTGTGCAGCTTTCCTGGCGAAGTCACTGGGCAGCCACATCTCCTGTAACGTCACTGTCATAACAAGATCAGCAGCAAACCTTGCCACCCTGTCATTCTGATGCTGTGTTGCCCTCACAAGTGCGTCATAACGGCCCTGCTCTGCTAGCAGCTCCAGTCCATTTGGCTGGATCGCTATACTCAAGATCTCTGCCGCTGTTTCTGCCACATTTGATGTTGCCTGGTCATTGATAGGCTGCTGTACCATGGCTAGGAGCTTGTTTATGTTTTCTGGTGTGCAGATGTGATCCTGTCCGCCATCTTGTGCAATTTTCAGCGCAAATTCCCCTGCCAAATCAGCGATGTATGCGTGCTGCGTGTTCTGCATGGCTGATAGTAGCAGGCTCACATGCTTTGCAGCCGCCGCAAAGCCTATCTTACTCTCATTGATCAAGAAAGACAGAGCGTCAATGGCTGCTGTAGCAACAGTGACAGACCACTGCCTGTGCATCCTGCTGCTGCTGCTGCTGCTGATACTGTCACCTGCTGGTGTACCTTCAACCTGAGGCATGCTGCTGCTGCTGCTGCTACAGCCAGCGTCCATGACACTGCTGCCGCTGCTGCTGCCACTGTGTCCAGCAGCAGCAGGAGGACACACAACAGCTTGCAGCAGCTTCCGCACACAATCCTCTGTCTCAAGCGGACCAAAGCCAAACGGCACCAACTTGCCAACAATGCTCGCTGCATTATCAGCAGCGCTGCTCTCCTCGCTGCATTCACTTTGCGGCGGCGAATCGTTTGAGCTGTCGGACCCTGCTGCTGATCTCGCCACCTTGCTGCACCATAATTTCTGCAATGCACAGCCAGTCCTGCTGCTGTATTGCTGTACATCCTTGCTCGGTGCCTGCCCATGCCTCCAACACATGAAGTGCTGCTGCCTGCACTGCACGCGGCTTTCCAGGCTGCAGCGCCTGCAGCAGCGCAGATGTGTGCGGCAGCAGCTGCACAAGAACTAGCTTATGCCGTACAAACTTAGCAAGTGCCTTTGCTGCCAAGCGGTTGCCTTGCTGCACTACCAGCTGCATCAGTTCTTGCAGGACAGCAGCTGTCACCTCAACTGCTGCATCCGCATGATGACATAAGCCCTGCAGAACACGTGCTAAGTGGCTGATCTGGGCATCATCATTGTCGTTGTTTGACCCCTGCTGCACTGCTTGCTGCACTGCACACAGCAGCAGCTGCGTGCGTGCTGGTTCTGCCAGAACAGCTGCTACTGACTGTACCCATGGCTGCTTGCCAGAGCACACCAGCACTAACCACAGAAGATCAGCAGCGGCTGCATCCAGCCCTGGCCCAACAGCTTGATTGGCCCCTGTGCTGCTGCTGCTGCCGGTGTTGCTACCATCCCTGCTGCCTGTGCTGCTGCTGATGTTGGCAACAGCATAATGCAGCAGCGCTGAGACCAGCTGCTGCACCTCTACCTGCTTTTCAACTGCTGACTTCAAAAGCAGCTTGACGTAGCAGCCTTTCAAACCACGCATGAGCAGCTGAGCAAACAGCGACTGCTGGCCAAAAGCACCCTCCTCTTGCTCGAGTGCAGCAACCACCAGTGCTGGTGCTGTAACTACTACATGCCCTAACACAGTACCCTGTGCTGCAGCAGTGCTGGAGTTGGCTGCAGTCAACAGCAGCCACCGCAGGAAGACAGCTGCTGCAGCTGCATCTGCCTCTGACACTGCCGCTGCTGATGCTGCAGCATCTCCTGTTGCTGGCTGTAGTTCAGCTGCATCCACGCCATCGCCACCAGCTGCTGCTGCTGATGCAGCCGCTGTTGCAGCTGTGCTGCTGTCTGCACCTGCCGCTACACTGGTGCTGCTGCTTGCTGTTGCTGCAGCACCTAGCAGCAGCTGCTTTAGGTATGCTGGCAGGTCAGGGCACGCCTCAGCCACTGCTGCGTTGTGTTTCATAGCTAACATCTTACAAAGGAGGCTGCAAGCAGTCAGGCATGCCACACCCTGCCGATCTGACTGCTGCTCCAATGCTCCCTCCTGCTGCTGCTGCTGCTGAAGGAGCCACGGCTCTGCTTGCAGGACAGCTGCTAGGGATGCCGCATGCCGTCGCAGCTGCACCTGGCTGCACGCCTTGCTGAGCAAGCGCACCATCAACGCATACGCATCATTGCTGCCTGCTAGCGCTGCTTGCAGCTGCTGCTGATGCGCTGCATCAACTGCTGGCTCTATTACCTCAGCCCAAGAAAAGCGGTTGGTTTGCTTGGCCAGCAGCGCATGCTGCAGCCTGACCAGAGCTTCTACCCCTGCAGGATCTGCTGCTGTTGTCATCTGGTTAGGCTGCAGCTCAATCACCTTCAGCCATCGTGGGTCGCGCCAATATGTTATGAAGAGGGCGCGCTCTGAAAGCAGAAGCACGTGCAGCAGGCTCGCTGCTTTGTGTGCTGCGCTGCTGCTGCTGCTGGGCCTGTTGCTGATGCGGCTACTTGCAGCGCTGCAGCAACCCCAGCACGGGCTTGCACCCAGCACTGAAGCTGTCCTGCACCTGTCTTTGCTGGCGTTGCTGCTGCTTGTGTTGCTGCCTGCTGCTGCACTGGTGCTGACATCTTCTGCTGCAACAAATGCACTGCACAACTGCTCCTGCAAGCGTCCCACCAGTGCCCCCCGTACTGGCTCGGGCGCGTTAGCTACCAACTTTGGCCAGAGTTGACCGACATCAGCAGCAGTCGGCATGGTGCGGTTGAAGCATGGTATGTCCTTATAGCTGTCTGGTAATTCTGCTGGATCTGGCGCACATGCCAGCAGCACATCTGCTATAGAGCGCGGCTGCCCAGCACTGTGGCCATCCACAAGCTGCAGCTGCGGCTGCTGATCAAACTGCGGGTCCGCCTGCTGGTCAAACTGCTGGTCAAACTGCTGGTCAAACTGCTGGTCAAACTGCTGGCCAAACTGCTCTTGCAGACGCTCCCATATGTCGGGAAACACTGCATCTCTGCCCCACTCCCAGGCACAGTTCAGTGCCTGGTATGCTGCTGCTGCTAGCCGCGCGTGTGTTTGGAAGCAGCCCAGCCCTTGCAGGACACAGTGCAGCAGCCCTGCAGCTTGCGGCATCGCATCCCCCAACGCGTCTAATGCAGGTTCGTGCTGCCTTGCAGATGCTTTGAGCTGCTGAGCTTCAGCTCTGTATTCTGCTGCTTTCTGCTGTGCTGCAGCCGCTGCTGCCTCGTCACCAGCCGCAGCAGCTTTGACCGAAAACGCCTCATTATGTGCTGCTGCGTTTTCAGCCATGATAGCTAACTTCAGTGGCGCACAGTATTGCTCGTTGATCTCATGCCCGTTCAACCATGCTTGCAGGACAGCCGATGGTTGCACAGCTTCCTCTAGCACCTGCTCACGCATGTTGCGTAGCGCTGCTAGTGCAAACACCACCCAGGGTGCAGGGTCCGGCTGCAGTACCGCTGCTGCTAACACTCGCGCTGCATCAGGCATCAGCAGTGCCGTGCTGCTCTGCCCTTCAAACGCTGACGCTGCCGGCAGAACTCTGCTGCACTGGCTTTGGGGCTGTTGCTGCCATGCTGCAGCGCTTCCTGTGCCTGCCGCAGTGCAGCTGCATGAGTTGGTGCTGTCGCTGCTGCTGAGGTGCTGCTGCAGATGCTGCTCCAGAGCTGCAGCAATGTGTCTGACGCTGCTGTTGCCACAAGTTTGCTGCTGCTGCGCAAGGCCTGCTGCAGCAGCTCTTGGCTGCGCGGCAGCACCAGGATAGTGAGCAGCCTGCAGCGAAAGGAAACATCATCACAGCAACCAGCAAAGGCGGTATGGTCACAACTTGCCTTGCGCATGGGATAGCCGTCTGTCATGGTTACACTAGCACAGTTATGGAGATGGATTGACAGTCAGCAATGCCCTTGCCTGCACTAATCGCAGAAGGTGCCTTGATGCATGCTGAAACAAACCAAGATGCACTGCACTTGCAGACTTGCAGAGTGCACACGGTGCCATGAAAACACAGGCTTGCGGGATTCTGTGCACAGGCCATCAGGTGTCTGCTACTGTCAGAGAGAGAAGGTCAGCGCTTCCGACTTGGGTTGAAAGCACCACACAGCACATGCCAGGGATGTGGTGCTTCGCCCACGCCAAGACTCACCAGCAGTTGCCCGCGTTGGGCCGGACAACAGCATAGCACATGCTGTTTATGCAAGTGCCGCTCCCTCTGCTACTGTGCTGCACTGCAGCTCCCTCGCTGCCAGCTGCAGCAACCGCAGCAGCAGCTCCTGCAGCTGGTTGTAGCTTGCTGCTTTTGCCATGTTGTCAAGTGCAGACAGCACAGCCCGTGCGGCTTCAGCACCGCTGCTGCTGTCATCACTGCTGCTGCACAGCTTGCAGGAACGGTCCAGCTGTGCATGGCGCAGGATGGAAGCAGCGTGCCTGGGTAGGTGCACCAGCAGGGAAGGCAGTACTGCACCCGCCTCACAGCCCAGGACAGCCTTTAGCGCCTGCATGAAGACAAGTAAGAAGTCCCAAAGTCGTTCGTAGGAAACGCAACATTGCGGTTTGCTGCTGCTGTGTCCTTGTGTAGCGTAGGTGGTGTCACCTGCTCAGGTGCTGAAGTGACCACGCACTGCAGCACGCTGTCCAGCGCAACATTCGTTTTTTTCGAATTTGGCATTAGGACATCGTGCTGGTGTATCCCCGGGTCTGGCTGCTCTGGGTCCATCAATGCGCGGTGTTGGTCTGTGCTTTGAAAATCTGCAGACTTGGCGGGCTACTGCAGGTTCGTCAGTTGGATCAGAAGTGGTCAGAGTCGCAATCGCTGTTGCTTCACCTTTCTTTGGTGTATGGGCAGGTACAGCGGCAGGTACAGCGAACACACTTGTTACTGGGCTGTTACAACGTGCTTTGAAAAGTGACAGCTGCAATACAGTACAGGAGAACAAATTGCAAAGGATGTTTGCACTTCCAGTGCAGCCTCAGGCAGCGACCGCAGTGCAACAGACGCCAAGGGCAAGCACGGTTTCACGTCAGCTGTTTGGCAACTTGCCCATCCCTCAGGGAGGCTCCCGCACTGCCCGCCCGCAGGCTGCGGTCAAAACCCTACTCGGCACGCCCCACATATCCCTGTGAAAGTCAGCTGGTAGCCCGACGCCCCGCGGCCCCGCTGCCTGCTGTTACACACAGCGACGCCGCTGTCACAAATCACCCCCCCCCCTTTGGCATCATTGGTATGATGTTGTGTTACCTGGAGTCCAGGATTCGCTAAAACCATGTCCTAACACAACGCTGGCACAAACCCGGAGGCAGCACGTGCAGTCAATGATCAGCTGAGAGGTCTGGAAAGCTTCTGCTCACAGCGAGCAGAAAATGCTGCCATCATGATGCGCCGCAGTAGTACAAAGCAGCTGCAACTGCACACCTGCAAGTGACCGACACGCGGTGTTCTTGGCAATATTTTATATTGCGGCTGGCACAATATCTGCTGCTGACTCAGCAGTGTGCTGAGCACAACGGTGTCCTGCCCTGCAGACAGACCACTGTGGTTGTGACAACTAGTGTGCATATGCAACTGTTGAACAGCAAACTGCGGCTGATTCTTGAGCACTTGCTTCTGTCTTCAACATTCTTGTTGGCACATGTGTGCGCGATACAGCACGACATGACACTTGTCTGCAAACAGATCTGGCATTACTGCACTTCAGCCGTTGACGCCCTGGCATGACGCCCATGGCATGACGCCCTGGCAGGCACCAACAGACTGCAGCTCAACAACGCTGTGGAGACTGCCAGTGCATGCGAATGCACCTGCATATGCCATATGCCGCATGATGCGCTTGGTAGCTTATTGGTCAACAAGCATCCTGTCAGCAAACAGTGCCATGTCACAGCACAGACGAGATGATCGTCTGTGTATGCGCCCCACACAAACCACAGGAACAAGCAAACTAGCACCCCAACCCGTGCGCCGCTGCTGTAACAGGTGCTGCATACGCATTTTACGCCCTACACCATGAGGCTTTGTACTGCAAGCCTGCTGTGCAACGCTGTCTGCTGCCAGTGGCCCCCACCTTAGCTTGACCACATGCTGCTGTGCAGTCTTTCTCTGTCGCTCTGCAGACGTACAGCAGTTTGGATCCACGCTAAGCGGCTTCGCGTGGCCTCTCAGTGTCTAACAGAGCTGCCAGCGTTCCCATCAACGCATGAATGGCCCAAGGAGCTGCTGCTGCTGTTGTGAGCTCTGCATCCTCGATCTCGCCGCTGAGGCGTGCTTGCATCTACTAGAGCGTATCATCATAAGCACTGGCTTTTGGGCTTATCAATAGCTGCCAACGCTCTTGGACCAACGGACATCTCCTGCTTCTTGAAGCACGGTGCTCGATTGCGAGGCTGCATCCTGGTAAAACCAAGAACGAAACACGAGAAGATCACATGCCCCACAACGCGGTATATGCGTTGTACATGTGTTCACGACAAGCGACAAGCTGCTGCTGGTTGAATCGTAACGTAACACGAATGCCCAGCGGACAGCTGATGACAGCGCGTTTTGTGATTCGGCTGGAGACAGGACTTGATGATTTGCCTTCCGCGTCAATGAGTTTGGCACTGCGCAATCATCTAGCTGTTAGCTGTAAAGCATGATCAGCGCGCGCCAGACGCCCATCAAGTGTTCCAACTCTTGCAACGGATCATTCAGCAACCTTTCCCTGATCAGCAACGTCATTGCTGCTTCTGTGCAAGACCTTACCTACGGCTCGCACAGCAGCCAACACCTTGCTGCTGCCACTGCTGCTCTTGACCACATTGAACTAAGTCTTTGCCAAAGGCATGACAGGCTTGACGACTTGAGCCGCCTTCAGATCAAGTGTTGGCTGCGAGAAACTGGCCAAGGCTGGGCAGATGGCGGCTAACCCCCCACCTTGGTGGAACCAAGCCCCTTTCGGCCTAGTGATTTGGCTGCGAAAAACAAGCTCGCGGTTGCAACACGATGCAGAGCAAACTGCTGTAAAAAGGGCCAGATGCACATCAACACCGGCTGCATTCCGGGTGGCAAAGAGATGCGCATGTCAGGCAGTGCTAATGCGTGTGTGCTTCAGCACTTTCAAGGCATCCCACACAGCCATCGCTGCTTGGAGGCAAAGGTGTCAGTGCACATGCACGATGTGCATTGCACTTATGTCAGTGTTGGTTGAAGCAATGAAGTCAGCTCCAGAGCGCTCAGCTGCCTCTGTGCTGCTTGTTTTACTGATGGCAAGGAATGAAAGCTGAACAAGCGCTGCAATGCAGCAGGCACAACACGGAGTGCGAAGAACGCCGCCAAACACAGGCGGTTTGTAAAGACACATACACAGCAACAGCCCTGCAGCACAGTATGATACCATATGCGGCATACAGCAGATACCACACACACCACACAAGTGGCTCCACACGTTGATATTGATAGTTCAGCTACTGGTGCCGCCTAGCACCAGACAACCAAGAGTCTCTGCGGTCACACCTGATTTCCAGCATGAAGCAGCCCTGCCAATCAGCAGCAGTCAAAACTCAAGGCTCCCACATCCAAAACAGCTGCGCAAGTACTGAAAAGGCATCAAGTACGACCTTTTGATCAGAGCTCTGCACTGCTGCAACTGCCTGCAGAAGCGCATGCATGGCGGCACAAATGGTGGCACATGGGGTTACAGTACAACAAAAAAAACGCGCGTCGGATCACAGCAATCGGCACTCGCAAACAGCAACCAGGTTCGCTCACAGCTGATGTGCTCCACGTCACTGTGATTGCAGCCTTGGTGTATTGGGCGTTGCTAGACCAACTCCCCGACCACCTCATTGAGCATGCCATTGCGTAATGGTAAGCGCAATGAGGCGGTTGGCAAGTTGGACAAGCAAGGCCTAATACACTGCGGCTGCAATTCTCATGATAACACAAAGCTGCTGCTGCATTCGCTGTTGCATGCTGCCTGCTGCATTTCGCTGCTGCCTGCCCCCTGCCCTGACACCAGGCACATTGGTCTAAAAAACGTACACGACACAGCTTGAATAACTACTACAGAGCCACCACACTCAAGCCAACACATCGTCAGGTTGCCAAACCAGACTCAGTAGCAGGGTGACAGCCGCAAACACGCTTGCTGCTGCAATGAACAGTGCGCAAGTGGTGACTACTGCTATAGCACAATGCTGCGACGCACTCCTACCTGCAAAGCCGCCTAGTAGGCGCACATTGGGTGCAAACAACTCACACCAAGTTGTGTACAAGGTTCAGAGCACCAGCAGTACTTGCAGGATCCATCGTGGCGCGACTTGCAACTGTTCATCCAATCCACCGCAGTGCTGTAGTATGCAACATGCACAATCAGGCCGTTGGGCATGTGGCCTCGTAACAAACAAACATCTTTTCTGCTCTCCAAGCCTCTGACAGCTGCTGCCGATGGCAAGCAGCAATCCACACAGACCAGGCGCTAGGCAGAAAAGAAGAGACACAGCATACACACCTGCACAAACCCACATCCTAAGTAAAGTTCATAGCACCACTGCCTCCTAGCCTGAACTGCTGCAAAATTGGACACCATGCACGCTCGTCCGTGCTGTACCGCTGACAAAGCCATATAGTGTTTTGTCTAGCGCCCGCACCTCTTCCCCCTTGTGCACTTGCTGCGCCACGCCAGCAAAGAGACACCAACAGACGCGACAGACATAAAGAGGCACAACAGCATTGTCACTCAATGCCAGCGTGCAAGCAGCAGCATACATACACAACAGCATGAGCAAACCTTCAACGCACGTCACATACAAGCCAACATGAATGTGTTCTGAGCACTTGAGGATACGTGTACCTGGTAGGTACGTGCCGCAATATACACTGAAGTCTCTTTTCGTGTAAGCAAGCACAACAGCTCAACTGGCAGCTCCGATCAGCAACACAATTCTTGCCAGCTACAAATGCAGTGGTTTGAGCACAAGGAAGCATGAATGAACCGCAGCTGCTGCAATGTCAACTGCCACAGCAACGTGTACAACTGCAGCAGCTACACTCTTAGTTATGTATATCAACAACGCAACGAAACAGCAACGCAACGGAAACGAGCTGGTGGAAGCGTAGTGATACACACACATCAACTGCCCTGCGCACACATGCACAGGTCCATCCCTGTATGTGCTGTGATGCTGGCCACAACACACACACACTACACGCTGTCTGTGGCTGTGGCTGCTTATTAAAGAAAGAAACAAAGAAAGAAAGGCACGGCAACTGCCTTTAAAAGCCCATCAAAGTATGCATATCAATTGCAGCCAGCGCAGCACGATCGCTGCCAGGCTTTCAAAAATCAAGCTCACAACAAGTACCCAGCCTTTGCAGCAGGCACTGTGCAGAGCTTCGCCAACAACCACAGCAGACTGAGCTCAGCACGTAAGCTGCCATGTGCTTCACAGTCTGCTGTGGTTCCAGTGTGGTTGGCAAGCTACTGCTGCGTGCCATCTTTATCACCATAATAACCTGCAGAAGCCTAACGAACTCAAGTATGCATGACAGTGCCATAGAAGTACACGTGCCCCGTAGCCCCACCCCCCTGTTCCTACATCCAAGAGCGGTTGAAGCAGTGTATCAACCTGAAAAGGAGCGAGCTCACAAGCTGCACTCGCAGCGTCATTGCGCCACACCAATCGACTATCAACCGTGCAGCTTCAGAAGGCAAGCCCATTGCCTGTGAACCCAAGGTGATGCGCAGCATTGCACTCACACTTCGAAAATCCAGTATTGCGCAAACCAACCCGAAAGCCCCTCTCTCAACAGATAGCAGTAGCCTACCGAACCTTGATGCTGGCATACTGCACCTTGTGGTGCCTAGCTCTGCAGCAGCCGCACCAGCACTGGCGCTGAATCAGTAGGCGCATCACTACCTCTGATAATACGACAGCCATCCGATGATCTTGTCCCGGACAAGATCTTGTCCCGGACAAGATCTTGTCCCGGACAAGACCAGAATGCACACGTACAAAGCAGACAACAATCATCAACGCACTGCTGCACTGATCAAGCATTGTGCACCTCTCGCACAAAGACACTGATGCACATACACACAGTCAGTGTGCTGCTAACTGTTAGTAACATCAACACACAGTCAGTGTGCTATAACTGTTTGGTAACATCAACACAAATCCAGCTCAACAGCCACAGCTGGAGTCTGTGGAAGATCAGGATACACATTACCTGACCAGCAAATAACACAGCTCGTGTTACAACACAAGCTTGTAACACGACGAGCCGCGCAAAAAGCAGTACTGCCATAAAATCAGGGATCATCATCCGCACGCATCAACATAATCTGCTCTCACTGTTTTCCGCACAGGCGCATCGGCATGAAGCCCATGCAAGTGCTATCATGTGTTATATAACCGTTCCGTAACGCACACCATATCCATCACGCAGTGAAATTGTCTGCTACAACAGCCATATCCTGTTCATCTTGCAAAGTGCAGCACAGCAGCAGCGGGCCCCGAAGCGCACCAAGCGGCAGCAGCTGCTGCAGCGTTGCACAGCCGCTGCTCACTCTGCCTTGCGCAAGCGCTAGCTGCACCAGTTGCGGCAGCCGTGGCCGCTCCAAAACCTGCGGCAAGTTACACAACGCAGGGTGAACCCGCATGGGCGGTGCTTGCAGCCGCACAACTTGCTGCAACACACCACACCCCTTCGGCAGCACTGATGCTGCGGCAGCTGGCACTGACGCACAGTCAAGCTCCTGCTTCTTGTTCTGCTGGCGTTGCCGATCCCCGCTGCTGCTGATATCGACCTCTGCATCGTAGGCATCGCCGCTGCTGCCGTCATAGCAGCCAGAGCACGCTGCTGCTGCCTCTTCTGCCCCCTCCCCGTCCACAGTCAAGTGCTGGTAAAGGGGCCCACCCAGTAGCATATACGGATAAACAGCGCACACAATGCGCGCAGCTTGCACAGGCTGTAGCACCATCACCACAAACTGCGAGCGCAGCTGTGTCAGCGTTCGCCACGCGCTGTTCACTCTGGCCAGCTGCTGAGCAACTTCCCAGCGCCGCCGCTCAATCAAGCCTAAGCTCCTGCCGCTGTTATCGGCGCTGCGGTTGCTGGCCCTGTCGCTGCTGCCGCCAGCTGTCACTGCACTGTTATCTGCTGCTAAACCCACACCCTGCTTGCCAGCCGCCGCCGCCGCTGCTGCTGCTGCTGCTGCTGTATTAAGCATAGCTTGCTCCTCCTGCAGGTGCTTTCGCTCTGCATCTAACGCCTCGAGCCGCGAGCAAGTGAAGTCCTTTATCGCGCAGATCTGCTGCCGCTGTGCTTCGCTGAGGTTTGCTGCCTGCCAAGCGTTGCACCAATGCTCCCCTGGTGGTGGCTGATGCTGCATGGTCACCATGTTGACATCACGAAGCTCCTGCAAGGCAGCAACACGAGTGAAGATAACGCATATGAATAAACAGCAGCAACACGAGTGAAGGTAACGCAGATGAATGAACAGCAGCAACACGAGTGAAGGTAACGCAGCTGAAACGACAAAGTTGCAGAGCAGAGGTGCATGATGAGGCACAGCATGAGTCATACGTGCATGCTGTGCGCAGATACATACACACCGCTGCTGCCACTGCTGATTGCCTTGACCTGTTGCTGGAGCCTCTCATACAACTGAAGCCATCTCAATACCATTATCGCACCTGCAGCACTGTAGGGTTGAACATGTAGACAGCACAAGACCAGCGCAGCAGCTCGTGAACCATGATGCTCATCTCGTGGCAGGATGCTGCTGGGTTGCGTGCATGCAGGTACAGCAACATCTGCAGGTCTTTGACTGCCTGGCTCCAGTGCTGCGCTGCTGCTTGCGGCGTCAGCCGCATGATACGCTTGTGCATGCCTTTGTCGACTACAGTAGGGGCCAACGCTGATGTAGGTAGCATACGCAGCAGTTCTGCCACACTGGGACATGACAGCTCCTGCAGCTGCTGCTGCAGCGCGCTGTGCGTGCCATTCAGCAACGGGTCGAGGTGCTGCTGCACAAAGCAGGCGAGCTGCTGCGGTGTTGGCCCTATGCAAGCAGCATCAATGCTGCTGTGCTGCTCTGGCTGCAGCGGCTGCCAGGACACTGAGCAGCACAGGGCGCTGTTCTCCTGCAGCAGCTGCTGCTGCCTCCAGTGCAGGGCATCTAACTGCAGCTGCAGCTGCGAGATTGATAACAACAAACGATTGCTTGACGTAAGCCAGTGACGTTGCGATGCAGCGTGCAATTGCAGATGATGACTGTTGCAGCATGTAGCAGGCAAGGGTTTCGAGAGCATCGCATCACCCTTCCCGGAACGCGCACCAGCAGGCACCCACCTGCTCAAGGCGATCCCTGCCATCGTGAACCTCCAACATGTGCTGCGCGCAGCAGCCAGCGTCAGCAAAAGTGCCTTGGGGACCGGCCCGCCTTCTTGCTTGGACAAGCTAAACCAACACTATAGGAGCTGAAAATCGGTGTGAAAGCACGGTATTTTTGAGTTTAATAATGCTGGACTGGAACTCAGGATGCAGCCAGCAACTGGCAAGTGAGGCTGGACTTGTTTCGGCAGTGATAGCGTGTATTGAAGCTCCGGACGGCCGACAGGTATTCTAAGCCGAAGAGAAAAAACGTACAGGCGTGCTGATGCTGTCTAATCAGGCTTATCGTGCAATCACGATGCTGATTACGTGCCTGTACTTGTCAGGTCCCGTGCCTAACGCAGACCGTGTTGGTTGGTTGTAAGAAGGGGATGAGTTGTTTGAAATACTTTAATGGCTTGTCGGAGCGGTGACGCTGCCTGCCGAGTCTGGCTGCGCATGAAAGGTCCACTCGCATAATCGTCCGCCGGTCCATCTTCCACAGCCCAAACAACAGTCAGGCCGAACCCGAAGTCAACAGTTTTGTTTGTCATAGCAGTGCTTAGTATGAAACACCACGCGTGCCTTGAGGTGACACGGCTCACCCGTTGACACGTCAGGAGACAGTATCATCAGCTGCAGCATGACAAGTGTGCAAGGTTGCAACCATGCCTAAACCGGGTCCAACGTGCGATGAGAACAGCCTGAAAAACACTAGACAGTTGATCCACACGGCGTGAAATCGCTCTGCACCATGTGAGAGAACAGCGCAGTGCTGGGTGCGCATCCAGCATGCACTGCGCAGTGCCAGCATGCAGCTGCTGGCTATCAGGCTGAGCTTCAGGTTCACTGATTATGCAGCGACCGAGGAAACTGGGCACAAACAACCATGAAGATGTCATGCTGCGATACCCCCAGTGCCAAGCGCCCCCAAGAGGTATCCGATTTGAATAAGCGCCTGCGATGCAATTGTTGCAACAGACTAACAAATGGCTATTACCATGTATGACAGGTACCAGGTACTACCTACTCTGGGTGATGCTCAAACCCCTGTTGGGCTGCGGGCTCAGCCGCAACAACATGCAGCAGCTGCCGCGTGGTTTGAACTCGTGGCATGCCCAAACTACGCAGTATGCTCATACTGCCCCCCGCGGTGCTAGTGTGCAAGCTGTTGCTGCTGAACACCATGGGGTCTGGCACCACTAGCCTATGTCATGGCCCACTGGTGCGTGATGTCAACCCTGCCATGCAGATACGGCGCCAATGATGACAAGGCTCACACTTAGCATCGCACACCCATGCTGCATAGATCTAGATTGACTCTAGCAAGCAGCTTAGTGCCACACTCAGGTGTAGGCTTCAGATGCTGCGAGCATGCTGTGCAATCGCAGCAGTGCCCCATTTGGCACAGGGCACACTGGCAGTAGTCGCACCAGGAAACTACTCACACACAGCTAATACCTGGTGCACAACTAGGCACCTTGCCACGTCTCTAAACACGCGGCATGCAGGGGTGTGCACTGTCTGCTTTAGCAAAGACACCCACATGTACTACAACTCTCAAGTGTGGCAGCTATGGTTATGCACAATGGCTGCTCAACACTAGGATTGTCGCAGCGGCTGCAGATGAATGTTGCTGACACTGGTGACCAGTTTCAGCAACATTCATCTGTAGCCGCTGCGGCAATCCTAGTGTTGAGCAGCCTGCTGTGCAATGCATTTGGAGGCCGTAGCTGCTACATATGAGAGTTGCAACAAGCAGCACCACTGGACCTCTGAAGAAATGAAACGCAGGCAAGCAGCGTCCCCATCCTGCCCTATTTGCACTGCTGGACTGCTGTGCGCAGTCCCTGTGCTACAAACCAGGCATGTCATACAACTGCTGCTGGAGAAGCAGCATCCTGACGTAGCTGAAGACAGCAATTATGACGGATGCAGGCCACACAGCATTCCCAGCACACGAGTCATGACATGAGCCACATGGGTCATGTGACATTGCCCACCAGATACACGCGTTATGACAGATGCAATGCACAACATATCCCAGCATATGACCCCTGTGATGCGGTTACACACACGCCTGTGTAGCATCCTACGAGGGTAGCACACCCAGCCAGGACACCTTCACACCTCACATGTCCCAAAAAATGTGCGTTGAAGGCTCCACACAGCCCACTTGCAGCTCATCAACTTGCTGCCCTCATACTGTTGCTGCTGCCGGCTCCTGCTGCTGCTGCTGCCCTGCTGGAGGCTGACGGGGCGTTACACGCATCATCATGCCGTTGGCCGTGTGTATGGTGGCACCTGTCGCCATGCCAACCTGCAGAGGCAAAGCAGCAGGGACGTTGCACCAGTTGTCAGCGAACAAACCAGGCAGCTGCACATGTGTGCGGCCAGCAGACGCATGGTTAGTTGACAAAGTAGGCCTGCGCAAACTCCATTAAGCAGCCTGAGCAATGTTAGGGTTGCCTACAGCTGCCACGACATATGATATTTTCACTGCTGCACTGTTCACACCAGCAAGAGAGTTCACAGCATGCAATCAAACAGCGCATTGGTGTCCAACAAGATGTTTGCAAGCTGTGCCAGGCAAGATATCATACGATTAGCCGCCGCACCTGCTCCGCTGGCACAGCCAGCCTGAATGTGAAGCGCCGCAGCAGCATAGCCAGCGCCACAGTAGCCTCAAACAGCGCAAACTGATCGCCCACGCACTTGCGAGCGCCGCCACCAAAGGGAATGAAAGCGAAGTCCGACGCGACTTCGTTGGGGTACAGCGCACCGCGGCCAGCTTCAGGCTGGTAGCCTGTGAGAGTGACGCAACAAGTGGCAGCAAGCAGGGGCAAGTGGGCAGGTAAGTGACACATGAATGCTATTCATGCTGTATAGTTGGAGCATGTTGCGGCCGGCTTCGGGCTGGTAGCCTGTTGTCATTTGTGAGTGTGTTGAGAGTGACGCAGCAAGCGGCAGGGACAGCAGCAGGTTGCTGAGCATGAGAGCACAACTAAGACATGCATGCAATTTATCACATACACCAGGGCAGCACGGATAACTTAACAAGCGAAGTATGCGGCCAGCTCGACAGGGTACAGCACGCGTCGAGTGTGGGCTTGAAGCAGCAAACCCATCTGCCCACATTTCCTGAAATACCTCAGTTGTGGATGCCTCCTCCGGCTGCATTTGGCAACCCCTGCTTCTCCCAATGCTTGAGCACAACTGCAACCTGCCCCAGCTCAACAGCATGATAGCAAACATATGACACCCACCTGCCCACTTGTCCCCGAACGCCTCATTTGTGAAGACCTCCTCAAAACGCTCCGGCCTGAACACCTCAGGCTCCTTCCAAAGATACGGGCTGTGATGCAGGTTCCACACGCTAATGAACAGGTCAGCGCCCCTGCCGATTGGGTAGCCGTTGGGGTCTCCATTGAGGCCTGGCGGCAGCGTGTCTTCGCTGAGAGCGCGGCGGATGAGCAGCGGCGGCTGCGGGTAGAGGCGCAGCGACTCGGCGAGCGTTGCGCGCGTGTAGTTCAGAGCCTTGATGTCATCCAGACCTGGTGAGGTGCAGACGGGTGACATGTGAGTGTGGGTGCAGGTGTTATGTGGTGATGTTTGTGCACTGATGTATAGCAGCAGCGTTGCGCGCGTGTAGTTCAGAGCCTTGATGTCATCCAGACCTGGTGGGGTAGAAGAAGAAGAGGGGTGACATGTGAGTGTAGGTGCAGGTGTTGTGTGGTAAGATTTGTGCATGTGAGGCACAAGCTTGCTCGTGTGTAGGGCAGCGCCTTGATGTCATCGAGACCTGTCGGCGTGCAGACAGTCATGCAGCAAACAAACAGCCAACTTGTAGAGTCTGCAGTCAGGTCCGTTGGTGGCGCCACTTTGCTACCTAGAGGCGGTGGGTCCATGCACTAGAAGAGGGGTTCCCTGCACTGCATTTGGCGAACATCCAAACTAGCTAGGCTATACAGTCGACTGCTGTCTGTCAGCCTCGCCGATGCCCCACCAACCGGGTATCATGCTTGGTGGAAGAAGAGGGGTTACACGGTGTGTTCAAGCAGCTACGCCGCAACGGACACCAGCTGGAAAAAGGATGCTGCGAACAGCTCAGCTCTGACTGTCACTCAAAAAGAGGCTGAACCCCAGAAAAACAGCCCCTGTGTGAGAGGCATGACCTTTGTTGTATAAGCACAAATAGTCTTTCTCATCACACGCAATGTTGTTCTATCAGATAGTATCTGATCATGCAAGCAGTAGTGTAAGCAGTGTCAGTGCCAGCAATCTATACATGTTGCAGTACAGGTGACGGGCTGAACTCGGGCGTCGGACATCAGCTCAGGAAAAGCAGGTCTGACTCAAGGCAGCTGATAGGAGACGCAGGCAGAGGAAAGACCAGCTGCTGAGGGTGTGACACGGCTGCATTTCACAGCAGGCCTGCAGTGACCCTACAGCTTCCATCTGAAGATAGACTGGCCGTCACTGGTGGATAAGGTGTAGAGCATGAAAACAAAGCTTAAAACATGCATACATAGGCGGTCATCTGCGAACCACACACATGCTTGGTGGTGGTATCATGCGATTCGAAATGGGATAACAGAAAACAGCGCTTATGTAGTTATTGTAGACAAACCGTGTCATATAAGCCTTTGTAGCTCAGCTGGCAGAGCGCGATATACTTCGAAGTATTGAGGTCCTTTGTTCGAACCACAGCAGAGGCAGTTTATCTTTGCCGCCTTGCCTACGTCTTGCCGTCGGTTTTGTGCTGCATGCATCGCCATGGCAACGTGCAAAGCAAGCGTCTAGCTTCTGTATGGCTGCCTGCTTGGCGGCGCTCTGTCCTTGTCTCTCTCACATGGCTAACAAGTTGTTAGTAACAGCACATGAGCTGCTTGAGCCACAATGCTTTATTAATTGACACAGGACCCGAAACATACCTGGTGCCCTGTCTCCAATCACTGAGTCAATCTCAGCCAGCAGCCGCGCCTCAACCTCAGGGTTTTGCACCACGCAGAACATCGCCCACGTCAGCACAGCAGCAGTTGTCTCGTGGCCTGAGCACAACAAGCAGCACAGCAGCAGGAGCAGTGGTGCGTCAGGTGTTGCCGGTTTAGGATTGCAGGCTGTCTCATGTACTGTGCTGTACAGTGCCGCATCAAGCGTTAAGCCACAGCTGCAAATCATCCAGTTCAGCACCTAGCAACATTGTGCACGCAGGATATGCCCGCAAAAACATACAGCAATTCTTGTCATTATCCCACCCGCAACGAGCATGGCAACAGGTCACCCTGCAGCTGCTTGCCATTAGCGTCATCGACATGCGCCAGACACATGACAGGAACCTACACATGCTCATCACCACCTGCAGCAGACCTCCGCATGCCATTGCACCAACCTAAGCTACCGCACACTGTATTAGCGCACGCTGATACCCGCTCACCTGCGATGAGCATTGTCATGAGGTCATCGCGCAGCTGCTTGTCGTCAGGGTCTGCACCGCGCATGTCCACCAGGAAGCGCAGCAGGCTGGGGTCCGACAGCTGCAGAGATTACACAGCATCACAGAGGCAGCAGCAGCAGCACAGCAGATGATGCGGCACGTCAGCAAACCACACAGCAAATTGCCCGGAACACATGCATGCGGTCTCCACCAGGAAGCGCAGCAGGCTGGGGTCCGACAGCTGCAGGTGTTGGCAGCAAAGCAGAGGCAGCAGCACAGGCAGTAGGTAAGCCAACCACACAACAGACTGCCAGAATATATGCATGGTCTCCAGACGCATGGTGTCCAACAACAAGCAGGCTAGGGTCGGACAGTTGCAGCGCAGCGGCAGGCCAGGCAACAGTAGCAGCAGCACAGCCAGGCAGGCAGCACACAATCAACCGCAGAACAAGAAGTGCAGAAGGCCTGGGTCAGACAGCTGCAGCGGCGCAAACAACGCAGGCAACGGTAGCAGCAGCACAGGCGAGCGGGCAGCAGACATTGAGCCCCACAGATGTGATGCATGACCACCAGGAAGCGCAGCAGGCTGGGGTCTGACAGCTGCACACGTTGGCAGCATGGCAGAGGCAGCAGCACAAGCAGCAGGTCAACCAACCACACAACAGCTGCAGCAGTGCAAACGACCCAGGCAACGGCGGCAGCAGCAGCAGCAGCACAGGCAGGCAGGCAGGCAGGCAGAACATTGAGCCCCACGGATGTGATGCATGTCCACCAGGAAGCGCAGCAGGCTGGGGTCTGACAGCTGCAGATGTTGGCAGCATTGCAGAGGCAGCAGCAGCACCAGCAGCAGTACAGGGTTGGGGTCAGCATACCATGCAACAGATTGCCCAGAACACTTGCATGGTCTGCCCCGCGCATGTCCACCAGGAAGCGCAGCAGGCTGGGGTCCGACAGCTGCAGAGATTGGCAGCATTGCAGAGGCAACGGCACAGCAGATGACGCACCAGGTCAGCAAACGAGGAAGCGCAGCAAGCTGGGGTCTGACAGCTGCAGAAGTTGGCAGCATCACAGAGGCAGCAGCACAAGCAGCAGGTCAGCACACCACACAACAGCTGCAGCGGTGCAAACGACCCAGGCAACGGCAGCAGCAGCAGCAGTACAGGCAGGCGGGCAGTGAAACTTGGGCCCCAATGTGATGCTAGTCAGCCAACAAGCGCAGCAGGCTGGGGTCCGACAGCTGCAGGCGTTGGCAGCATTGCAGACGCAGCAGCACAGCAGATATCTGGCACGTCAGCAAACCACACAGCAGGCTGCCCAGCACACCATGCATGGTTGTCCACATGCATGGTCTCAACCAAAACGTGCAGCAGGCTGGGTCGGACAGCTGCAGTGGTGCACAGCGCACCAGCATCAAACCCAACAACAGATTACATTACAGAGCACCATCAACAAACCAACAAACCTTACCTTGGTGTAGTCCCTGTTCTGCAGCGTCTCTTCATCCAGCTGCACACTGGCAGCACGCCATTTGCAGGATGAGCCCGTCCAGGCATTATTGCATAGCAGCGTGTCACAAACCCACCATGAATCAAAATCTCACAAAACCACCATAAGTAAAAATATGCCAAAACGCACCTTGCTGTAGTCCCTGTTCTGCAGGGTCTCCTCGTCCAGCTGCACGCTGGCAGCGCGTGCCTGCAGGATGATCATACGAACAGCGTGTCCCAAACCCACTATAAACCATAACATAACAGAACACACCTTGCTGTAGTCCCTGTTTTGTAACGTCTCCTCGTCCAGCTGCACGCTGGCAGCGCGCGCCTGCAGGATGAGCCCGTCCAGGCACTCGTTGATGACCTTGATGTCGGCAGCAAACGCGCGCTGACGTGGCACGATGGCGCGCAGCAGCGGCACGTTCCAGTAGGGGATGTAGAAGGTGGAGCGGTGCTCGGCCTCTGCACAGCGGCAGCAGCAAGTGGCGAATTTAGTGGTTAAAAAGAAGTTCAGGTTACTCGTGTTGAAACTTCCGAATGTGAACAATGTGATGGTGCCGGCGTAGCTCTTTTGTGATTGCGCACGGATTGCAATGTGGACCTGACATGTGTGCAGTGGTGCAGTGCAGAACAAGGCAGGGCTTGGCACTTTAGGCATGAAATGCTGGCAGCAGCATCACCACGCGGCAGCTCCTGCTTCGACACCGCGGCAGCCATGCAACCCCCTACTTTCAGCATTATATGCACACAGCAGCATTGCAGCAGGCTGTAATGCATCGCTCATCCACACATGGCTGTAGAGCAGCTGCTACATGGCATGCAACAGTCAGGTGTGCAAGGGCCCCACCTATGAGCACGACGTACACTGCCCTTGATGACTGGCAACTCCGTGGTGATGGAGCCAGCATGCTAAAGGGGGTTTGGCTCCTGTGCGTGCCGCAAACTGCCAAGTACAGTAACATGAGCTAACATGCGACATGCGCGCTGTTGTGCTTTGGCCATCAACACACGGCGACTAGTCAGCTGGTGTCAGGCCTCACCTTTGAGCACTCCATAGACTGCCTTGATGACTGGCAACTCCGTGATGATGCAGCAAGCACGCAAGTGATGTGCATGCCGCAAACCGCCAGATACGGTAACATGTGCTGCTATGTTGTGTTCCTCACCTTTCAGCACTCCGTACACTGCCTTGATGACCGGCGACTCCGTGGTGATGGAGCCGAACTCGTAGTTGAACACGCCCAGCCCGATGATGTCCAGGCCCAGGTTGAGGAACTCTGCCTCCATGTTCACCACGGTGCTGCAGAATAAGGTCAAGAAAGGCAACAGCAGTACATATTTAGGTGCGTGAGCGTGTTGTCCAGGCCCAGGTTGAGGAACACACTATGCTGCAGGATAGCATGTACACAGCAGCAGGTTGTCAGGAACGGCATGAGGCTCCGATGATGTCCAGGCTCAGGTTGAGGAACTCAGCCTCCATGTTCACCACCGTGCTGTACAGGAAGGGTAGGGAGCATAACAGGAAGGTGTGGTGGCGATGTGAGGAGGTGAGGTTAAGGGTGTGGGATGATGTCCATGCCCAAATTGAAGAAGTCAGCCTCCATTTTCACCATGGTGCTGCTAATGATGCAAAGAGATACACATACATTTCACATGCAACATGTGAGGCAGCAGCAGTACATAGCCAAGTGTTTGAGCGTGTTGTCCAGTCCCAGGTTGAGTAACACACAATGCTGCAGATGAGCATGTATACAGCAGTGGGTTCCAGCAGAAGCAGCCATCAGGAATGGCATGAGGCTCCGATGATGTCCAGGCCCAGGTTGAGACAACTCAGCCTCCATGTTCACCACCGTGCTGCAGGCGAAGCAGTGCAGGTATGATCTGCTTAAACAGTGCATAACATAAAGCAACCCGACGGTCAGGTTATCAACAACGTGTGACAAGTGAGGAGGGATGGTGAAGAGTGACAATGCCCAGGCCCAGGATGACGAACCCCGCCCCCATGTCAATTCCTTGAATCCCAGGGTAATCCATTGATTACCGGCCCCAAAACGGTTTTTTGCAGCCTCTGCTGCGCACACAACGTGCTGCAGTCTGCACTGCAACTGCATGTGTGTCTGGTGCAGCTTGACAAAGTCGGACTGTGAGGTGGGATGCTGCTTGCTTGCAGGCAGGCATGCATATGCGAGCTCTGGACAACATAACACAGTGACCAGAGCATACCAGCAGCTGTGTGCGCCCACCCAAGCACATGTGCTCACTGCGTAATGCCCTGTATACTCTGCATACCTGCCATCTGATGATGCATTGGTGCTTTGCGCAGCTTGTCAACAAGGTAACACAAACCACACCAGATGACTACAGCCATACCCTGCTCGCCTTCTATGGGTGGTGGTGGTGGCGTGTTGCAAGGAGGCGGTGGATTTTGCAGGCAAACAGCCAAACTAGAGTCGAGTGCTGTCCGTCAGCCAAGCCGACCGTCCGAAAACTAGGGGCCGACCCTCGAACGAGTTCGAAATGAGGCCAGGAAAAAGAACACTTGTATAGCGTTCATTAGCCGTCCATGTCATCAACAGCCTTTGTAGCTCAGCTGGCAGAGCGCATTCACTTATATCATAAGCGTGAGGTCCTGTGTTCGAACCACAGCAGAGGCGATGCCTTGGAGCTGAGGTCCCATGATCGAATCCCAGCAGATGGAATTTTTTGCAGCTTGTCACCAAGGTCCCACAACAAGAAAACACACAGCAGCAGCATACTGTTTTTGAGCCTCTGAAATCCTGTTTACCAGGTCTTCGTTGTGCCGTAGGCGCCTGAGCAGACCAATGTAACCTCATCCATTACTAAAAAGAAATACGGTCCGTCAGTCAGTCAGAAGCCTGGCGTAGGACCTGGCCGTTGAACCCCAGGGGAGCTTCGAAAAGATCAGAACACGCATTATCAGGCTCTGAGGCACACACGAAGTTTTCGAATCGCTTTATCATGTCTGTCAAGCAGGAAAATGCCGCGCACGGCGTTCATTTCATGCTGGTGCCATTGCTGCTGCTGTGACCACCACGCACACCGTCTAAACGGCTGGCTGGAATGTTGTCTGAAGTCAGGATGAATTCTAATCCTTTGTTTATGAGGCGGTGGGCAGTGTGCAGCGTGCTCTTGCTGGCCATCGCTGCCGCGGTTGCTGCAACCACCACCACACCGAACAGGAACCAGATTCCGTGCGGCAACAGAGGCTATTGCAGCTGGGGTGTACACAAAGAACGCTGTGTACCATGAGCTGTTCCAGGGCGTTGGGGTTTGAGCTTCACACTCGGCGCTGGAACACTGTGCTTGAGGAAATCAACATTTGTGTCCTGGCATGTGTCATATACTGTGAGCTGCAGCTACAAGTTGCTGGTGAGTTGGAAGCAGGTTGCCTGTCAGTGTTGTACATGCAACCACGACACTTGCGAGCAGAAGCACCTGTCTTCGATGTAGTTGGCGAGTGGCGTAGCCACGGGAAACAGCTAGTATCGAAAAAAAAAAGAAAACACACCAGATGACCACAGCCATACCCTGCTTGCCTTCTATGGCCAACTGTTTGCTCACCTGCCGTCCGACGACGCTTTAATTGCTGCGCGCAGCTTGTCGCAAGAGCGCTCCGAGCAGCGCATGAACATGTCCACCATGGATTCATAGTAGGCCTTGTGGAAAGCAGGCACGATCGCGCGCCGCCGCACCCTCCAGGTGTCCAGGTCAGCGGGGATCAGGCCTTTGCCCATGATGGGCTCCAGGATCTCTGCCAGCACTCCCTTGTCATAGTTGAAAGCATTCTCCTGCAGAAGGTGTTGAAAGTGTTGCAGGTGGGGTGAATGGTATTACCATGAAGGGGTTGAAAAAGAGTGTCCAGGTCAGAAGGGATCAGGCCCTTGCCCATGATGGGCTTCAGGATCTTTGCCAGCACACCCTTGTCATAGTTGAAGGCGTTCTCCTGCAGGTGATTGTGACAGGTATGTCAGCAGATATGCCAGCAGGGATCAGGCCCTTGCCCATAATGGGCTCCAGGATCTCTGCCAGCACACCCTTGTCGTAGTTGAAGGCATTCTCCTGCAATAAGTGTTAGAAGGTTTGCAGGTGAATGAGATAAGGTGTCCAGGTCAGCAGGGATCAGGCCCTTGCCCATGATGGGCTCGAAGATCTCTGCCAGCACACCCTTGTCGTTGTTGAAGGCGTTTTCCTGCAAGTGATTGTGACAGATTGTGACCCGGGGGGATCAAGGTGCTGCAGGTGGGGGTGCCGAGAATGTGTCCAGGTCAGCAGGGATCCCTTTGCGCATGATGGGCTCCAGGATCTCTGCCAGCACACCCTTGTCATAGTTGAAGGCGTTCTTGCAAGAGATTGCGACAGATATGTCAGCAGATATGTCAGGAGGCATCAGGCCCTTGCCCATAATGGGCTGCAGGATCTCAGCCAGCACACCCTTGTCGTAGTTGAAGGCATTTTTCCTGCAGGAGTTTGTTATGAATTTTGCAGGTGGGGTGAGTACTTTTACCATGCAGGGGTGACAAAGAGTGTCCAGGTCAGCGGGAATCAGGCCTTGCCCATGATGGGCTCCAGGACTTCCGCCAGCACTCTATTGTCATAGTTGTAGGCGTTTTCCTGCAGAGAGTTGTGACAGGTATGTCGGCAACTATGTCAGCAGGGATCAGCCCCTGCACATGATGGCCACCAGGGTCGCTGCCAGCACTCCCTTGTCATACTTGAAGGCATTCTTCTGCAGGAGGCGTTCCAGTTTTTGCAAGCGAACGGCTTTACCATCTCACCTAGCCCAGCACACCGCAAATTGACACACAAGCACCACATTAGGATGACTGCAACAGCAATGACCCCTGTTACAGAACGTGTGTCATGACCAATCCCTCCTCTGACGCACTGCATAGCAGCACCTTTCATCATAGCCCCCAGTGCGCCAAGCACTAAGTAGTTATAGTCAGGCTTGCAGTCAGTCAGACCCCAGACTAGTCAGAGTAGAGTCAGTCAGAGTAGTCAGACTTCAACACCAACCCCTCCTCACCTTGAGCAGGTAGCGCACCACGACTGGATCAGACACCACGATGAAGGCCTTGGGCCCAAACTCAAGCTTGTACACGCCGCCGCTCTCAATGAACCTGCAGCAGCAACAGCAGCAGCAGCAGCAGGAGCTGTACATGAACGCCGCAACGATTGCAACAAGAGAGCGCAGCTCTGCAGTGCGTGTCTACTTGAGACAGCGTTGAAGTAGATGGACGTCACAAAGCACCATGACAATGGGTCGACCTTGCATGCACAGCTTGCTGCTGTGCTACGTTGGCGAAGCTATATCTATGCAGCCACGGACCACGGTTGCACGCTGACTTGGCGCTCTCGCCAAATAAGTCTGTCATCCGGTGATTGCAGCCGTCACCATGGCGCACTCCTGTTGCTGAGCATGTCACAACATGCCTGCCATCACATGTTCACTCAATCAGACACTGCTGGGAAAGCAGCCAGCAGCAACGCCGCCTGCTACTGCTGCTGCAGGTGCGGCTTTGTTGCCTTGTACATACAGACACCTTCGCAAAGCACATAATCTGCTGACGCACGTCAACCTGACCGGCAACAGTGTGACTGCCTGCTGTTTCACCTTGGCCCATCCCCGCTGCTGCTGCTGCTGCTGCTGCTGCTTGCATGTACTCGTGTGTGTCTCTTAGTTTTTCAATGACACGCTGCCTTAGCATTGCAACCTTTTGCAGACTGACAATCGGCTACACCCATGCCTACCTACCTCTTGAGGGTTTACTTGCTGCTGCTGCTGCTGTTGCTGCTGCTGAAGGTGTTCTCTGCTACTGGTATAGCTGCTGCAGCAAGCCCTCCCTCACCACTGGTACATAGTCTACAGCAGTGGTCCATCTTCTGCCACCCACCTCAACCCCCTCCCTTATCATGTCCCAGGTTGCCAGTGCTGTTGCTGCTGCTGCTGCTGCAGATATTGCTGCTGCAGCTGCTGCACCAACCTAAACTTACTACTTGTACAAGCCACTGAACAGAGACTAGTTCTTAAAAATGCCCAAAAGCACACTACCCCAACACTTGTATAACCTTTCAGATTCGTCACTGCTGCTCCCACAACCATTTGCATATCCTGCTGCTGCTGCTGCTGCCACAGCCTTCACTCACCACTGGTACAGGGCCTTGAACAGTGGCTCGTCTCCTGCAAGGTCTGACAGCTCCCCCGTTGCAACTGGGATGTTCTTGCCTCCCACGTTTGGCTGGAAGTAGCCCTGGCTGAACTCCGTGAGCATGCGGCTGAGGCCATCGCTAATGTTACCCTTGCCTTTGAAATAGGCGTATATGACAGCTATCACGCTGGGGGCGAAGAACAGCGCCACGCCTAGGGCCTGGCTGGAGTCAAACGCCTGGGTGTGCACATCACGGGGGGTGCCGCGCTGCTGCTGGTGCTTGCAGGACGACCCAAGGTGAGGCAGGCTGGGGTTAACTGGAGAGGGACACAGCTGGGATAAGCTCCTCGTGTTGCTAGAGCAGAGGCTGCGTGCTGTTACTGCAGCTGCTGCTGCTACTGACAGTCTGCTGGTCCTGCTGCTGCTGTGGGGCCTGGCAGGGCAGCAGCGGGCGCCAGCCGTGGAGGCGGCAGCCAGTTGACGCTGCTGAAGCAGCATCGCGGTTAGCTTCTGTGTTTGTAAGCAAGGCAAGTACTTGGTGGCTGTCTTCACACTTCAAGTTCTTGAGAAGCTTTGTGGCACAGGCTCGTCCCGAACCAGGCACATTGATCACGGGAAGATGTCGACTACGAGTTGTGAGCCAGCATCTACAAAAGTACGCAAGTGACTCTGGTAGATCCGCGAGTGACTGTTGACGTGTACCACTTGAGCAACAGGCGGTGCAAAGTGACGAGTTCAGTAGCACAAACATATCGTTGACACGTACCTCAGCTCACTTTGAACACACGTTCACCCTGCAGCGCGTGGATCTCAGCCCAGGCTGCTTACTGCTTTGACTTGAGGTAACCTGCAGGCAGCTTAGCTGCTAGCTGCGTCTGCTACCCCATCGCTATTACTCATGCTCAAACGTTCGCTGCTAAGAGCTACTAGCACGAGCATCCGAGTCAGAATGGCAGCACCAGCAGCAACGTCAGCAGCAGGCAGTACAACAAGGCAGCTACAGCATCAGTTGCCTGATGGAGGCCACATCGCATACCGCATCACAGATGCTGTACAGCAAACAGACGTCGATGTCATCTTTTTGCACGGCCTCTGCAGTGACATGAGTGGGTGAGTACCAAGAGCAGCAGCTGAATCAAATCAACACTGGCTCAAGGGGAGCTCCGCTGCCAGCGTACTTGCAGGCCTGCCGTCACCATTACATTTTGGTGAACAACTCAAACCTGTAGTTGTTGTAACCTTCGTTGCAGTTGCGTCATATGATACTGAGAACTTGCAGCCATAATGATTTAAACAGGCAACTGCAGTTGCTGTCGTGCAAAGGCCATGTACTCGCCCACTAGCAAGCGTGACTGCTTGCCGCGCAGCAAATTTCGAAGGAACTTTGCTAGCTGTCTGCTCTTGCATGCAGCACCAAGGCAAGAGCACTTGAGCAGCATGCTCAGCAACACGGCTTTGGCTACCTCTGTTACGACCCAAGAGGGCATGGCAGGTGCGCAGCAGTCCGCTGCCTGCACTGCTGGCAAACTCAGAACTTGTGCAATTGTGGGTGCCTCTGGTGCACTCAGTTGATGTATTTTCATCCAACTGCTTGCAGCTGCATGCCGTCAATGACTAAGCTGCTTTGGCTGCACTGTATGCCGCATTGCTGGCAGCAGCCGTACAATGCAGCACTGACAGAATGCCGACTACCTGGCTCAGTCAGCCGAACTGGCAATCTCAACAGCACACTCGCTGCCGCATACCAACATATGTTACGAGCATGCCTGAACAATGAGACCATGCGCAATGGCGTTCATTCATGTTATAACGTGTTTCATGAAAATGGTATCTGCTGCCTCAACCTGCTGCGCCAGCTCATCTGACAAATTTGAAGACACCGACATCTCCCACTGGTACCAGGACGCCGTTGCAGCCATGTCACTGGCGCCCTGCAAGCGGCACATACTGGTTGGTGTGTGCTCAAAATGGCCTTGTGAAAAAGACTTGATTTCAGCTGGATATGTCAGCTGCAACATGCTGCAACTTGGAGGTTGAAGCAGGTTGCTTGCACTGCCATGGCAGCGAACTTTGCCAGTACTGCACTGTCAGGTGCCTGACCAGGTACAAGTAGCCAAACATGCTCATCAGTGCACATACATTGATACATGGTGTGCTACTCTGCAGACTACTGCTACCTGTTTGTTCAACCATAATCAACACGTTCTGTGCTGCGCAGGCAGCAGCTTTGGTGGCTGGCAGGCGCTGCACCTGGCAGCGCAGCAGCCGCAGCTCGTGGCTGGCCTTGTGCTGGTGGCACCAGCGCTAGACATCACACAGCAGTTCTGGGATGGCCTCAGCCCGCAGCAGCAGGCACAGGCGCAGGCCACGGTAAGAGCACGGTGGTGCAGGCTCGGTGGCAGCAAGCAGCAGCACCGGACATGCCAGCCAGCAGCTTGGTGTAGGTCGCTTGATGTTTGGCGCGTGTGCTCGCCGCTGGACATGACTGAGCATTCTGAGCAGCAGCAGCGAGTAAATGACGTGATTAAGCGAGGTTGAAGTGGCAGTAGAGTTTGACCAAACCAGCTGCCACATAACAGCTGTCACTACAGCAGCAGGGCAGCGCTTGCTGGACCAAGGCCTGAGGCAACATGCTGACTCAGTCGCTGAGCGCACTGCTCAGCAGTGCATAATTAGTAAAACGTAAACTGCCTGTTCCCACACCTTATGGATGAGATGTATCCTTATGTTGCTATGCCTGGGTGTGGCTGGTGTGCAGGGGCGTGTGGCGCTGGGCAGCAGCTACATGGACGATGGCCAGATAATGGTGAAGCTGCAGTTCTTTGAAGCTGCCAAGCCCTTCCTGCTGCTGGACAAGCTGCAGCAGCTGCAGGTGTCCTGCCCTGTGCGCATACTGCATGGGGTGCAGGTGAGGTCACCTCCTTGCGGTGGGGGTTTAACCTGTGGCAAGTTTCAGCCGCAGTGAGCATGTGCTGTCAAGGAGCCTGGGAGAGTCATGGTGCAATGTCTCCTAAGCTACGCACTGCCCATTGGGCCAACAACATAGGAGCAACATAGGGGCCGATGGCGTTGATGCTATGGCTTGATCTGGTAATTTGATGATGATGATGAACATAGGAGCTCAAACTTTGGGTTACACATTGCAATTGGATGCGGACGTAACTGCCGTCTCCAGTGTACCTTTTGAATGCCACCACACAACCCAAGCGTTTCCCCATGTGTGCTGTGTGTTGCAGGATGACACAGTGCCAGTGGCGACATCGCAGCAGTTGTTCGCGCAGTTTCCTGCAAGCGACATGGCGCTGACACTAGTGAAAGATGGCGACCACCGGCTGTCCAGGCCTCATGACCTTCAGCTTCTGCTAAGCACAGTCAACGACTTGATTCATCATGCCACTGGGTGATCAGCGGGGTGGGTGCATGTCATCATGGATTGTAGCAGAGTGGCACTCGAGACATCACTCGAGCTCATGTGGCACAGCGACACAGCGGCCCAGTGCGCTCTTTGGCCACGCAGCACTGTCAAATGGCTTTGTGACGTTCCATCTTCATTAGTGTTGCTTGGTGGTTGGCTCTGCAAACACTCACTAGGGCCCACGCAGCAGTGACTGGGCAGTGCACCGACGATACGGCACCGTGTGGTGACCTATCAACAGCTGTTGCTGTGGGTTCATGTGCTTTGATTGACATGTAATTGTGGTGGCCACTCCCTTGTATGAGATGCGGCGATTCTTCTGTCGCGAAGTTTAAACATTGCTCCCCTGACAACGACTGACAACGTTGTACCTCACGCAGGCAGACAGCTCCATGGGGCCTAACGCCAGGTGTGATCGCTGAAGGTGTTTGTCCAAAGCGCTGTGAAGCGCTTGTGTGTGTATTCCGGTCACTTACAACACCCTAGTTGTTCGCAGCAGCTGACCAAGGCCGCAAACAGACTAGCGAGTCATTTACAGTGAAAGTAAGCACACAGAAAGTTACAGGTGAAGCAGGAAAGCCGTACACGCAGCCAGCAGCGAAGACTCCTGGCCACCACCTAGCTGTTGGCCATGGAAGCAGCCAGCACACAGCCTCGCGCACGGAAGCAACTGATCTTTCAACACCATAGCGATCGGTGCACCTGTACTATGTAGCATGCAGCTGTGCAAGATGCGGCATTTTTGCAGTTGAACGCAGCGCCAAAAGAGGCCAGCCGTATTGCCAAGCCCTTGTGCTAGTCTCCTTGGCGCAAGCCTTACATTCTAGACGCTGCACAGTCATGGTAGCAAATCAACCTGCCTTGAGGGCCTGAAGCCTGCAGCTGCTGACCTGCTGTGTGTCTGCTGTGCCTGCTGCCTCACATGACATACCACGCCCCAACCACCTCTCCTGCAGGCATGACAGCTGGCAGCATGTATGGCACAATGACCTCAGCGTTCTCAGCCTCTCACAACGGCCGCACCTCTGAGGTGCTTGGCGAGGGCTCCAACCCTATGCAGTCCTTAGACATGGGCAGCAAGCGCCAGTCAGCAGCTGGTGAGTTTGACCAAGGCGCAGCAGCCGAACAGGCCATGAGCATACAGTGCTTACTGCTGCAGCACCAGATTCTCGAGCCTAAACATCGCAGCCCAAACAGAGTTATGCATACAGCAGAGGTACTGGCAGCATGCCCAGCACCTGCAGCAAGCACTGTCCGGCATGCTCAAGCAGCAGAGTAGCGCCCAGCATCCCACCTGTGCCTGTGGTGTTTCTCTGGCACATGTTCTCTGTACTTCTGCAGATGGCGGCGACTATGATGGCTATGCCAATGGTGACATGCCCGCCTCCAGGCGTCCAGGTGCGTGCCTTGCACAGGCATATGTGCAGCAGTGTGTTGCGTGTATCCTTGCCTGATGTGCACTCCCAGTGGCAGTAGTAGTGTTGTGTCAGGAGCAGCACCTGCAAGACGATGTGTGAAGCACTTTATGTGGCGCTTGTGCAGCCAGTCGTGCCTGGCTGGGCACGTGCACCTGCTTTGACGCTGCATCCTACGCCCCTGCCTCACATTTAAATACTCCGGATGCATATTGCTGTTCACCCATCCCTTGAAGCTCCTGCTGTCCTGCATGCGTACCAACCTGCACGCAGACCGCCTCAACAGCATGAACAGCATGTCGGGGCGCGCGTATGACAGCCGCGTGAACCAGCAGGCGCTGCTGGGCCCCCGCAGGCCCCGCCCACACAAGATCTGGAAGAAGAAATTCATCAAGGTGCGCTTGGGAAGGCTCCGTCAGCAGGAGCTGTATCTAAATATGTAACAGGTTTGCAGGAGCTGTATCTGATTATGTAACAGGTTTGCAACGTGAATCAGACTTTGACAGTTTTGGGAAGGCTTTGTTAGCAGCTGCATCAGGACTTGTACGAGGTTAAGAACGTACAACAGGAGGGCAGTTTGGTTGGCAATGACCCTTCATGTGGGATTGCTGTCAGTTGTAGGCAGCTAGGCCTTCAGTGTTGCAGCAGGTATGTTGGTGTTGCAGCAGCTGAGGCATTGTAGTTCTGCAGCTTCACACACTGACGGGGTGTTTGTGCACTGCTCTTTTGCTTCTGCAGGTGCTGATTGTGGGTGACAGCGGCCTGGGCAAGACCACACTTGTCAAGACGCTACTGAGCACACCAGGAGAGAGGCTGCAGGTGCGCGCTCAGCATCAGCTCAGTATTGACAGCGCTGCTGCAGCAACTGTGCTTGGTGCAGTGCCAGATGCTGACACAGCAATGGTTGGGGTAGTCTACACAGGAGAGCAGAGTGTGTTGCAGGCAGCGGTTGCACATGGGAAGAAGCAAAGTCGCAGTACATGCGCTGAGTTGAGCTTGACAGGCACACACCAAAAACAAGGTGTTGTTGTGTATGGCGTCATTGGCAAGAACATGGATGACAGTGTACTGGTGTTGTTTGTGGTGCTGCTTCTTTTGCTGCTACTGCAGGTGCATGACGGCACGTACACCCCGGCAGACCAGTTTGTGAAGGACCCCGACTCGCTGTGCTCCACAGTGACCTGGAAGGATGAGGAGGACAGGGTCATCTGGGTGTACCGCATCCAGGTGAGGCACATGGCTCACGTTTTCTATTTTTTTGTTACCTGGGGAGCGGAATTTTACTGGTTTCTGCTAGCTGGTGGTGCTGCACTGGCAGCTTGCAGTCTAGTGGTGTAGTGACCTGCTCTGCATGACTTTCGAAGTAAAAGGCAGGAAGGGTTATCTGGGTGTACCGCATCCAGGTGAGGCACATGGCTCACGTTTCCTTTTTTGTGTTACCTGGGGGAGCGGAATTGTACTGGTTTACGTTTCTGCTAGCTGGTAGTGCTGCACTGGCAGCTTGCAGTCTTGCAGTGTAGTGGCCTGCTGTGCATGACTTTTACAAATAAGGCAGGAAGGGTGATCTGTGTGTGCCGCATCCAGGTGAGGCACATCGCTTACGTTTCCTTGTTTGCGTCAGCTGGGGGAGCGGAATTGTACTGGTTTACGCTTGTGCTGGCTGGTGGTGCTGCACTGGCAGCTTGCAGTCTTGCGGTGTAGTGACCTGCTCTGCATGAAGTTTGAAGTATAAGGCAGGAAGGGTGATCTGGGTGTACCGCATCCAGGTGAGGCACATGGCTCAGATCTCTGCTGGCTGGTGGTGGTGCTCTGGGGGCTTACAGTCTTCTGGTGTAGTCACCTGCTTTGCATGACCTGGAAGGATGAGGTGGACAAGCTCATCTGGGTGTACCGCATCCAGGTGAGGCACATCGCCTGTTTGGTCATGTCGGTGGGTATGCGGCCCGCATCCTGTGAACTGCAGAAGTGAGGACGATCACGTGTTACGCAGCCGCCAACAGGGTATGTGGGTGTACCGCATCCAGGTGAGGCGCATGGTTACACAACTCTGCCGGCTGGTGGTGCTGCTCTGGCAGCTTGCCGTCTTGCGATGTAGTGGCGTGTTTATAGCATGCTTGCATGACCTGGAAGGACGAGGAGGACAGGGTCGTCTGGGTATACCGCATCCAGGTGAGGCACATGGCTGGCTGGGGGTGAGGCACATGACTACTTGGGGGTGCTGCTCTAAGCCCTATACCTAGCCTGTAGCTCCAGAACCCTAAGGCACATGGCTGGTTGGGAGCGCTGTTCTGGCAGCTTGCAGTCTTGTGGGTTGAAGTGGCCTGCTTTGCAAGACCTGAAGTGTGAGGCAGGAAAGGTGATACACATGAACCGCAGCCAGATGAGGCACATGGCTGGTCATGTCGCTCGTCATTGCACTCCAATGCCTTCTGTATGTGCTACGTCTTGTGCACCACTACTGCGTGTGCGTGTGGTTGACTTTTCTGTGCTGCTGCTGCTGCTGGTATGTGCTGCTCTGCAGGACACGCCCGGCTACGGTGATGACCTTGACATCATGAACCACATCAACACTACTATGTGTGCACCACTACTAGTTGTGTGTGCATCTGACTCTTCTGTGCGCTGCTGGTATGTGCTCGTTTGCAGGACACGCCCGGCTGTGGTGATGACTTGGACATCATGAACCACGACAACTTGATCATGGGCCACACACATGCTGTGATGCTGTGCTGCTCTGCAGGACACGCCCAGCTATGGTGATGATCTTGACTGCTGCGGCATTCTGAATGTGTTGTCCTCACGCATGCTTGATGCTGTGCTGATTTGCAGGACACGCCTGGCTATGGTGATGACCTGGACATCATGAACCACATCAACATGATCTTCTTGTGCACCACTACTAGTTGTGTGTGCGTCTGACTCTTCTGTGTGCTGCTGCTGGTATGTGCTGGTATGTGGTGCTCTGCAGGACACGCCCGGCTATGGTGACGACCTGGACATTATGAACCACATCAACATGATCAATGGCCACATCAACGCGTGCAACGACAAGTGGCTGACGCTGGAGTCTGCTCGCGACCGCACACAGGACCTCACAGAGGTGCGCTGCTGCCATCGCGTGCCTGATGCAACATGGTCTTTGCACCGTCATTGCTCCATGCTGTCCTGCAAACGCGACCCTTCGAGATTGCGCCTCTAGATGGCAGGCTGTGGTGCTACTGTAGACGGGCATATCCCATTATGCTGGCAGAGTTCACTTCTTGGGTTTACACAGGCATTCAAAGGTGCTAATCTGCATTTGCTGCTGCTGCTGCTTCTTAATGTGCCTGACAGGTTGAGGACCCGCGCATTGATGTGTGCCTGTTCTGCGTGCCACCACACAGGCTGAGGCCCATCGACATTAGGTACGCGTGCACTTACGTGTTGTTGATGACAGCACAAGGCACCAAGTATTGTGCATTGGCCTGTAGGCAGCATTGCACGTAGCAGCCTATGTGTGCCAGCACACCCCATGGGCCGCTCTGCATCCAGTGTCCACTTGCTGTATCTATCGCTTTGGCACCGCAATGAACACCGCTGCTGCTGCTCAGGTACATGTACGAGCTGGGCAAGGCGGTGCCCATCATCCCCGTCATCACCAAGGCTGACACCATGACCATCCGCGAGGCGCAGAACTACAAGCAGGAGGTCTTCAGCAGGCTGCAGGTGAGGACATAGTACTACTTGTTATCTTTTTGGCAGCCTCTGTGTTCTGATGTCTGCACTCGTTTTGCAGTATTGTTTCGCCAGGATTCCTGGGCAGCTCATTGTGGCGTGCATCCCAGGACAGTGCCCTGAGTGTTGTACATGCATCCCAGGACAGTGCCCTGAGTGTTGTACAAGCATCCCAGGACAGTGCCCTGAGTGTTGTACATTCATCCCAGGACAGTGCCCTGAGTGTTGTACATTCATCCCAGGACAGTGCCCTGAGTGTTGTACATGCATCCCAGGACAGTGCCCTGAGTGTTGTACATGCATCCCAGGACAGTGCCCTGAGTGTTGTACATGCATCCCAGGACAGTGCCCTGAGTGTTGTACATTCATCCGGCTGCTGACGCTGAGCGCTGCTGATGTTGGCATGTGCTGCTTTTTGGCTGCAGAACCCCAACGTGCACGGCGTGCGCGGCAAGATCAACACCTTCCGCTTTGACAAGGAGACGCTGGAGCGCGCTGGCATGGGCGACGCTGCAGGCAGCAACACGCCGCCCTTCCTGGTGAGGCCTGCTGCTGGGATTAGCAGGGTGTGTCCGCCACCCAAAAAACAGCAAGTGCTGGAGAAAGTGTTGCACAGCGTGTGCCGGTCGCCACGCTCAAGTAGCACACTCTGCAGTTGAGCTTGTGCTGTGCTGAGATTGCTCTTGATATCGTTGCGCTGGCATGGGCGACGCAGCAACACGCCGCCCTTCCTGGTGAGGCCTGCGATGATTCAGCTGTTAGCTTTCCTGTGTATCAACTGCATTGGCTTGCTTTGCTTACTATGATAGGGGGCATGCTGAGTTGCCTGGTCGTTGCTGCTACACGCCGCCCTTCCTGGTGAGGCTGTGCTGCAATGGCTTGCCGGTGATCTTCTTGCTGTGTTCAAGCATTGGTAGAGCGCATGCTGAGTTGCCTGGCCATTGCTGCTACACGCCGCCCTTCCTGGTGAGGCCTGCTGCTGGTATTAGCAGGGTGTGTCCGCCACCCAAGAAACAGCAATTGCTGGAGAAATGTGTTGGACAGCGTGTACCGGTCGCTGGGCGATGCTGCAGGCAGCAACACGCCGCCCTTCCTGGGGAGGACCAAGCTGCAATGGCTTGCTTCTGATCTGCTCGCTGTGTTTATGTCTTGGGAAAGCAGATGCTGCATTTCCTGTTCATTGAATTTCCTGGTCATTGCTGCCACCCCTCCTGGTGAGGCCTGATCAGCAATGGCTTGCCTCTGACTTGCTGGCTGTGTTCATGCGTTGGTAAAGCACGCATGCTGATTTGCCTGGTCATTGCTGCTACACGCCACCCTTCCTGGTGAGGCCTGCTGCTGGGCAACAGCACTTGTTTATGATCTTGTTGGACTTGTCCGTCTCCCGAGAAACATAGTTATTCATGATCTTGTTGGACAGCGTGGGCCGGTTGGTGTGACTCTGCAGTTTTGCGTGTGCTGTGCTCCTAGGGGCTCTAGATGATGTCGTGTAGCTCACTGTCGCTGGTTTTGTGCCTGGCTGCAGGTGATTGCCAGCAAGGACATCAATGAGTTCTGTTTGTGCTGTGCTCTTGGGGGCTTTTAATATTGTTGCTCACTGTCGCCGTCGGTTGTGTGCCTGGCTGCTGGTGATTGCCAGCAACTACTCGGCAACTGACAGCCTGGTTTCATCCTGTATTGTGTCACCTGGCTGCAGGTGATTGCCAGCAACAACATCAACGAGGAGATGAACCAGATGGAGGTGCCCGTGTTCTGGCCGGAGCGCCGATACCCGTGGGGCACAGCGCAGGCCTTCAACCCGGACCACTCCGACCTGCTGCACCTCAGGTGCGGGCCTTTGGCTTTCTGTGGCAGGATGCCCTTGCTGCTGTAGATTGACAGCAGCTCATCTGATCTAGTACTCCTTGGCACAACAATTTCCACCGTGCACCTTGCAAGACAAGGGTTGTGGCGCAATGCAAAACCCTATTGAACAGCACATGCAAAGCCAAGCGCCCTTTATAGGCTTACAGTTGCTGTTCTGAAGAGCTGTGCGGTTGGTTCTGGTGGGCCCTTGTGCTGCTGCCTGATCTGATGAGCTTCCTGTGTAAATCAATCACGGACACGTACAAACATCAGCCTGAACTCTACTCCACAGTACCTGTAGCCAGTAGCACGACTTGATTGCTGCCTGACTTGCAAGCGTGTTGTTTGCTGCTGCGTGCTGCAGGGCGCTGCTGCTGCTGGTGATGTGGCTCTTGTGCCGCTGATGGACTTGCTGGGCTTGTTGTTTGTTGCTGTGTGCTGCAGGGCGCTGCTGCTGGTGGTGGTGTGGCTCTTACATTGGTCATGCAGTCGCTGAGCTTGTTGTTTGCTGCGGTTTCTTGCAGGGCGCTGCTGCTGCTGGTGTGGCTCTTATGTTGCACATGCACTCGCTGAGCTTGTGGTATGTTGCTGCGTGCTGCACGGCGCTGGTGGTTTGAGAGTGGACCTCCTCTTTGGCTGCCCCTTTTTGCTAGAAAACGTGTAAATAACTGATTGATTGCCTGATTGCCGCAGGGCGCTGCTGCTGAAGGAGGCGCTGGAGGACATCTGCAAGGACAAGCGCACACGGTGCGGGGCTCACGTAGCCTTATCTGCAGTTGTGGTCCCTTGGACATCATTGCGTGACTATTGCAGTTTGCGGCATCTCCTATGAAAAGGGCAACACGCTTGTGGCAATGTCCTTGTCCTGTTCAACGATTCTTCAAAGGGCTTCAGACAGCAGTTGCAGGCATGTGCTGGCCATGCCACACCATGCAAGAGCGTGCTTCCTAACAGCCCTGGTTGTCTCGCATCTGCATTGTTACATCAGTTACACCAGAACTTCTTGTTTGTGCCAACTCTGCTCGGCCTGCTTTTGTGTACGCTTCAAGGTTCTGCTGCTAGTGCTGACCCGCTGCCTCGTTGTCTGGTGTGCTGCTTTAGGTACGAGACCTGGCGCCGTCACCGCCTGGCTGGCCCCCGCTTTGGCACCCGGCTCAAGCGCTTTGCCATCACCACAGTGCTGCCAGTGGCTGCGGCACTGTACGCAGCGCAGCGCGGCATCAACGTTCAGCAGGTGGGAGGGAGCGGAAGAGCACTCTTGTCTTGTGCTGTAACATACGTGCTGTAACATGAAAATGCCTTTCGGATGCCGGCTGCCAGTGCCTGTGGCGCTGTATGTTGCACAGCGCGGCATCAACGTGCAGCAGGTGAGAGAAGTTTTGAGCTGAACACGTTGGTTGCTCGCGTGTTGCGGCATAGGAGATGGCTTCTGGATGCATGCTTGTGTGCTGCAGCTCAGCCACTGAAGCTGGAGAGAGAGTGTGGCTGCTGCGAGTGTCCTTGAACACTGCAATGTCATTCACAATTCTGCATCCTCTGCGGCACTGTGATGGCTGTTGTGTGGCTGACCTGTTGTGTCATCATGTGCTACACCTCTGCCGTCCTGCCTGCAGGTGCGGGACAAGGTCAGCAGCATAAAGAACACAACAGTAACAATAGTTATCCGAACACCATTAGTAGCTGTAGCTAGTCACGCAATCGAATTTGCTTTTCAACCCCTGCTCGCAGGTGCGCAACAAGGTCAGCAGCTTCAGCAAGCACCTGCGCCGCGGCAGCAAGGACGCCAACAAGCAGCAGGAGCAGCAGCCAGCAGCAGCACCAGAGCCCGCACCCCTGCCTGAGCCAGAGCCGGTGCCTGCAGCAGCAGCACCTGCGCCGGCGCCTGCGCCAGCCAAGAAGGGCTGGTGGTAAGCTGGCAGCAGCTTGCTGCTGCTGCTGAGGCTGGGCTGCTGCAGTGCCTTGCGGGAGGAGGGGGTGAATGCTCCTGCACCAGCCAAGAGGAGTTGCTGTTGCAGCTGCTGCAGCCGCAAATGCACTTGCGTCTGTAATGCACCTGGTCGTCAGGAGATCCTGCAGCCACAGCAAGTAAGGCAGCAGAATTGATTGTGTGCTACGGCTGCAGCTGCTGCTGTGTCATGTGTGCTGGTCTGCCAAGGCATGCAGCAGCACCAGCAGCAGCTGATGGTCGTGGTACGGCGGCGGCTGCAGCTGCAGCAGCCTAGTAGCGGGTGTACTCAACCTCTCGCACTGCATGCAGCAGATCCGTATCGCAGTTGTTGGCAGGCGCTGCATGCATGGATGCAGCGAATCTGGCGCTTTGCTATGGGGTTCGATTGGCCGCGGCTTGAGCAGTGGTTGGTGGCGTGCATGCTACTTAGGTAGTGGTGCCGTGTCTTGGCATAGCTGTGCGATTGATCAGGCACAGCCGTGTGCGTAGTAAGCAGATGTTTAGCGGCTGCAGTGTGTGCATTGCTAGGTAGATGTGGTGTGTGTTGAGTTCGGGTTGCCTGCGGTGCCGTCACAACTGGTATGTGACAGCTCCTGTTGCATCCGCAGTGTGTGCAGTAATCGGCCACAGCTGTGTGAACCATACAACGCGATGACAATTCGATTGATTATTATCTGAGGGTAGGGAAGTGGGACTGATGGGTTGCGATTGCAAAGGATGTATCAGGCTGCTGTATGGATTCAGCAATGAGCACGAAAGCTGTTTCGGCCTGCAACAGCAGCAGGGGGTGCTAGTCGCGTGGCTGCATAAGCCAAGGCGTAAGGTGGTACACGTGTGTTCAGATGCACAGGAGCTGTGGCTGTATGTAAGTAGCAGGTGAAGCCTTATGCGAAGACGTATGCTGTGAAGAGCACATTGAACAGCTGTGCAGGGTTCATCAGTACGTTGATTTCAGGGCAGCGTACTGTCCAAAGTACGTGAAAGTACGTACTAGTACGCGTATTGGGGGAGTACGTGGCTTTAGTACGTGGTCTCTGCCTTGCAGTCACACGTACTGCCTTGTCACTCACATGTTAGACCACCAAGAGGCATCCTAGAGGGCCTACGCCATAGTGTAGGCATTATATATATTACGCAGTTTGAAACCCTGTCGCACACCAATTGACACAGCATGAGCGCCGACTCGCCAATTGTGGTTGATGAGCTCAGCAGCAACCCAACAGACCACTTCAAGGTCCTAGAAACGCTCAATCACGGCCAAAAGCACTTTAAGTGCAACTACTGCAACTTCCAATTCAAGGGCACAGGCACTCGCTGTTATGTGCACCTGACTGGTGAAGGCAGGTGTTTCAGCCTGCACAGCAGTGCCAGAGAACGTGATCACCTGCATCAAGGCCGCCAAGACCAAGAAGCAGGCAGACAGCAACAGAAAGCGTGAGGCTTCAGAAGCTGCTGCAGAAAGCAAGCGCCAGCGACGTGAGAGTGTGCCAGGCGGCAGCAGCTCAGTGCCAACTGGCAGCGGTGGCTCCGTTCGCTCCAGCCAGGTGAGGCTTGCAATCAAGCCTGGGACTGCAGCGTTTGCTGTCTGCTGTTACAGCAGGTTGTTATGTTCTGTTGCCGTGGAATTGGACTGCATGGCCCATTATTGCTGCCACTGCTGACCACCATTGCTGCCGCTGCTGCTGCTCCTGCCCGCTGCTGTGGCTGCTGCCCACCAGATTGGCAAGGCTTTTGCCCGCGCTGACAAACAGGCTATTGACAGGCCCTGGCTGACTTCATTTTTGCAGAAGGCCTGCCCCTTCGCACAGTGCAGAGCCCCTTCCTGCGCCAGTTCATTCAGGCAGTCCAGAAGGCGCCTGCCCCCTACACTCCACCTGCCTACAACACCCTGCGCACCAGCCTGCTGGATGATGCCAAGAAGCGCGTCACAGAGAGCTTGCGGCCCTGGGAGCAGCGGCTGCAGGAGACAGGCGGCACCTTGTGCTCTGATGGCTGGAGTGATGCCGCAAACAGGCCGCTGCTGAACGTGCTGGCGGTGAACCCCAAGGGCGCCAAGTTCCTGACAGCAGTGAACACCAGCGGCACTGTCAAGTCTGCTGAGTTCATTGCTGCATGCCTCATGGAGGCTATTGAGGAGCTGGGCCCTGACAATGTGGTGCAGGGGAGATGCAAAGCAGCTGGGCCATGCCTCAAGCAGCAGATGCAGTGTGCAGGTGCGGCAGGAGAAGCGGAACTGGCAGTGCACAGACAAAATTGGTTCCCTTGTCAGGCAACCTACAACTTGTGCACCAGGTTTCAGTACGAAGGCAACTCAATGCTGCTGCTACTGCTGTTGCGCTGCTGCTACTGCTGTCATTTTGCTGCTGCTGCTGCTGTTGTGTGCATGCACAGGTTGTCACTGACAAAGCGCAGGCCTGCCGTGCAGCTGGTGCCCTTATTGAAGCACAGTACCCTCACATCACGTGGTCGCCCTGTGTGGCACACGTGTGCGACCTGGCGCTGGAGGGCATCTTTGCCCTGTCCTACTTCAAGGAGGTGCACAGCAACACCAAGGGCTTTGTGGGCTTCATCAACAACCACCACCACACCCTGGCAGCATGGCGGCAGCACCAGGCAAATGCAGAGGGCAGTGTGCTGCAGCTCATCAAGCCTGGTTAGACCAGGTTTGCATCAGCACTGCTGATGATTGAGCGCACCATCAAGGTCAAGGCCAAGCTGCAGCAGTTTGTGGTGTCCGACAACTAGAACAACGCCATCGCCACCATGAAGGCCGCTGACAAGGTGCGGCAGTGTTGGAAATCTTGCAGAGCTGTTAACTGCACATTGCCTGCCCCCTTCTCACAGGATATAAGGTGACGCTGATGAACCCTGGTGCATGGCAGCCGTGATGCTGCTGACTTGGCCTTATGCTGCCGCACATTGTTGCATACCGCATGCAGCACACCTGCACATGGCTGCACAAGAGCCCTTGTGAGAAGTGTTGACCCCACACCTGACAGCATTTGTGGTGCAACAATGCTCATGTGCCACTGCCTTTGCATTCCAGGACACCGCTAACACCTACAAGGACATCATCCTGAGCGCTGCGCACTTGACAGCAGCTGAGCAGGCGTTTACTGTGTGCGAGCCTATCCTGCGGCTGCTGCGCTTTGCTGATGGAGATGTGCCAAGCAGCGGCAAGATCCACTACTACGCCTACAAGGTGCAGCAGCGGCTGCAGGAGGTGCAGCTGGATGATGAGGTCATGGATGAGGTGCAGGACATTTGGACGCAGCGGTGGGAGTACATGAGCAGCCCGCTGCATGGTGCAGCCTACCGCCTCGACCCTGAGTTCCTGACAGATGAGGGGATGGACCTGGGCAACAACAGGGATGCATGTGTGTCTGACCTGCTGAAGATGATCAACAAGCTGGTGGCAGTGTCTGATAGGCAGGCTGTGCGGTTGTCATATGCTGCCTTTAGCAGCAAGGAGGGGCTGTTTGGCGAAGCAGAGGCGCATGCTGATGCTGCTGCGATGCCAGCGCACCAGTGGTGGAGCATATATGGTGCAGACCACCCCAGCTGCAGAAGCTGGCCATCACCCTGTTGTCTCAGGTGTCAAGTGCATGCTCATGTGAGCGCAATTGGTCCTCACATGATTTCATTCACAACAGGCGGCGCAACAGGCTCACACCTGCACGTGCGCGTGACCTAGTGTTTGTGTTCACTAATGGCAGGCTTGTGCGGAAGATGGCTGTCGGGGAGGAGGGGTTCATTGGGTGGGATGAGGAAGAGGAGATGGAGGGGAGTGGCAGCGAGGGTGAGGGAGAGGAGGGTGAGGAGGGAGAGGAGGGAGAGGAGGGGGGTGAAGGTGAGGGTGAGGCCGAGGGGGTGAGGGTGAGGGAGAGGAGGGAGAGGAGGGGGGCAGCTGTGAGGTTGAGGGGTGAGGGCAACGTGTAGCTGTGTAACCACAAGCACCAGCCTGGCTTTTAGGGGAGTTCCCACAGTACAGCGTACTTTGCACCGTACTACAGCGTACTCTGTCTCAGCCGCCACGTACTCTAGCGTACTACGCACTACGTACTACGTACTGATGAACCCTGGGCCATACCTTCTGTGCAAGCATTTTCAGCTCATAACAGACCACAAAGCCCTGTTACGGATGCTTACACAGAAATCACCAGTGGGACAGCAGGCCCGGTGGCTCATGGCCATTGCTGAGTACAGGTTCAGCATTCAACATAGGGCAGGGATTGACAACCCAGCAGATGTGCCCAGCAGGGAGCCCACAGCATGCACAGCGGACTGGACAGGCAGCAGGTTAGACACAGCGACAGATTCCTGGGCTCTGCCAGCAGTGCTGTTGGCGGATGGCAGCCCAGACCCCACTGTGTACACGCATGACCAGCTTGCCCTTGATTTGGGCATGCACGCAGCGAACCCAGCGGCAGCCAGCAGCGCAGCTGCAGCTCAGTGGGGTTTTTCAGCATCTGCAGGCCTAGCGGTGCAAGCTGCTGGGCCAGCAGCTGCTGCTGCTGGCGCTCTCCCAGACCGTCTGTCATCCCACCTTGCGGCAACCGCCCATACCACCAAGCCCACCGACAACGTTGTCCAACACTACGCCCTCCAAGCCCTCACAGCCATCAGTGCAGCCGGCAGCGACCTTGAAGACTTCACGCCGCCCCCGGCCACACTGCTGGGGGGGTACTGGGGCTTCATTTTTTGACCCTAGCAACAACGACAGCTGCCCTGCCATGGCATGGCAGCAGCAGCAACTGCGACACGCAGCAGCACAGTGGATTCATCATCATCATCATGTTACCCATTAAGCCATAGCATCAACGCCATCACAGTGGATTCAACAGGCAGCACAGGCCACGCAACACAGCAGCGCAGCGCCTCCTGCCCCGCTAGCCACAGCAACAGCGAGCAGCCAACAGGACAGTCCACAACAGCATGGCAGTTTCCCCACACCGCAGCTCAGCGCGCAGCAGGCAGCACAGGCACCGCTCTACAGCAGCGCAGCACCTTGTGCCCCGCCAGCAATAGCACTACCAGGCAGCTACCTGGGCATGCCAGACCACCTTGGCATTCGCCCCACGCAGCAGCTCAACACGCAGCCAGTAGCAGCTTCTTTCTTTCCCGCAGCAGTCAGTCAGGGCATCACACTCTACGAGCCCTTCGGCGGACTGTGCGCCGGGCTGGAAATGGTGCTACGCAACGGCATCTCAGTGCAACAGTACTACTACTCCGACACCGACACCACAGCACAACGCATCGCCCTGCATCGGGCGAGGGAGTTACAGTGCAGGTATCCAGCCCTGCTACAGCCAGAGGCACTTGCTGGTGCCTTCAGCACTTTACCGGCAGATTTCACACTTGTTACCTCTCAGCATTTGAAGCAAGCAGCAGCACAGTCGCCAGCAGCGCAGTGGCTGGTTTTTGCTGGCTGGCCCTGTCAGGACCTATCTACAGCAGGGCGCAGTCAAGGCATGATTGGCAGGCGTGCACGCTTGCTTCATGACCTTGTCCGTATCATTGGCACGCTGCAGCAGCTTCAGTCTACACAGCCGCCAGCATACTTGCTGGAGAACGTTGCGTTTCAGTTCCACCACAACCAACGCATCGCCAGCACAGACTTTCAGCAGGTGTGTCAGATCATCGGGCTGCCAACGCCAGTGGATGCTGCCCAGCTTGGCAGCACGGCGCACCGGCTCCGCAACTTTTGGACTAACCTGTGCAACCCCCAGCAGCTGAGCGCAACACTGCAGTTTGTGCCCAGACCTGAGGTCGCCCGCCAACCAGCCAGTCCAGGGTCTACGCACCGGTGCACGGTGCCGCCTACCGCGTTCCTGCCCGTCCGGTCAACCGCACCGCGAAAACCCGCTTCGCATTGCCCCAGGTGTCGTCTCTGCCATTCCGGCGTTAACAGCAGCGGCGGCATGCCCGTCCCGTACGCCCAGCCCGTACTTTTAATCTTCAACATCTCGCACTTCATCGCCCAACCCGTTGTCGTGCAACACCAGCAGGCACCGCGCCCTGCTGGCCCAGCCAGCGGCGGCAGCAGTGCCTGCACCGGGCAGCACTCCCATGCACCGCGCTCTGCTGGACCAACCAGCAGCAGCAGCAGTGCCTGGGCACCGCAGCAGCAGCAGCGGCTGAACAGCGGCTGCTGCAGCCATGCAGCACATCACGGCTTCAGCTTTTCTGAGCTCCAAGCAGTATTCACAGTGGCAGCAGCGCAGGAAGCTCTCGCAGCCAGCAGCAACAACAGTGAGATCTGGACTGATCACCCAACTCTCACAGCCTTGCAGCAGGGGCAGATTCCAGCAGCGTTGTCTCTACAGGAGCGCGACAGAGTGCAGCAACGTCTCAAGCTCTACCGCTGGGACCAGCAGCATCAGCAGCTTTACCGCCTGCTGCCCTCAGGCGAGCAGAAGGTGGTACCAAAGCCAGAGCAGCGTGAGCAGCTCGTCAGTTCCCACCACAAGCAATGTGGGCACTTCGGTGTGCGCCGCACAGCAGCCCTGCTCCAGACCAAATACTGGTGGCATGGGATGCTTGCAGACACCGCAGCTGTCCTCAAGCAGTGCCAGCACTGCAGCAGAGTCCGTGCCAGCTTCAACAGCAGGTCAGAGCAGCTGCAGCCTATTCCCATCAGCAGCATGGGCTTCCGCTGGCATGTAGACCTTGCTGGGCCCTTCCCTGAGACCAAACGGGGCTTGCGCTACGTCATGGTGGCAGTAGAGGCCTTCTCCAAGGTTCTCGAAGCTGTCCCCATACCAAACAAGGAGCCTTCATCCGTGGCCTATGCCTTCCTGCAGCATGTGCTCGCACGCTATGCAGCCCCAGGGCAGGTGGTCACCGACAACGGCACCGAGTTCACCGAGGGAGCCTTTGCCCAGCTGCTGCTGGACAGCCTCATCGACCACTGCACCACTTCAGTGGCACACCCGCAGGCCAACGGGCAGGCCAAGCGGGCTGTTGGCATGGTGAAGCGCGCACTCCGCACCATGTGCGCCGCCAACCACAGCACCGACGATTGGGACATTGATGTGGCCTGGATCACCTTGGCCTATCGCTGCTCACCCAACAGCAGCTCCGGGTTCAGCCCGTACGAGCTGCTGTACGCCAGGCAGCCAGTTATCCCACCAGCTATCCGCAGCAGCATGGCAGCTCCCATTGATTATGATGACCCGTCAGCAGCAGCGACAGATCTCCTGCAGCGCAAGCAGCTGGTGCAGCGGTAGTGCCCTGAAGCCCTTGCCAACCTCAGCATCGCGCAGCACAGAGACCTCAAACGCTATGCACAGGTCAGAAGGAGCAGCTATCAGCCAAGGGTCTACCGGTATCAGGCTGGGGACTATGTGTACATCCAGCAGCTGCAGCGGCACAGCACCCTGCAGCCAAACGCCAGGCCCTCCATCCTCAGGGTCTCTGCAGTCAGGCCCTCAGGTGTGCTTGTGCTGCAGGGCAAGTGCGGCAGAATGGCAGAAGTGCACCAGGAGCACTGTGCACCCTGCCACTTACCCTTCATTGACGGCACAGTTGACCCCTTGCTGGCCAACGAGACAGACGCCATCGTCTGCGAGGTGTGCAACAGGGAGGAGCCAGAGTCCAAGCTCCTTCTCTGTGACATCTGCAACACCGGCTACCACACACACTGCCTGCAGCCACCGCTGCCGTCCATCCCATCAGGTTATTGGCTGTGCCCGCAGTGCATAGATGAGGGTGCGACAGCAGCAGATGCAGCAGCCAGGGAGCAGCAGCGGGATCAACCTGAGCAGCAGGCGGCGCTGCCCAACATCTATCCTGATGCTGCCATGCGCAGACGCGACAGCGCAGCTGAAGCCCTGCATGGCAGGCTTGTTTGCCGGCCGTTCAAGGATCCAGCCACCGGCAGCACCAGGACTTTTGGGGGCAGAGTGCAGTACAGGGGCAAGCAGTTCCGCCCGCAGTACTTTACAGTTGTGTACGAGGATGGTGACAGCCACACAGCCACGACAGCAGAGCTCCGCAGGTGGCTCATGCCAGCAGAGCAGCAGCTGCCCACCGGCATCACCATTCCTGAGAAGGACTCAGATGACACTGCAGCAGCTGGCAGCGTGCAGTACCATCAGCAGCAGCAGCGGCGGCAGCCGGCACCTTTGCCGCTGCCGAGCGTGCTGCTGCCGCCAGGCGAGCTGCAGCCCTTGCTGCAGCAGCTGGACTTCAGTCGCTGCATGGCAGCAGCAGACCCAATCTGCTGCAGCCAGCAGCTACAGGCTTGCTGGACGCAGGCTGGGGGGCATTCCTGCCCCTCAACCCCGGCATGACAGCACCGCTGCTGGTCATGGCACCAGCAGCACACACGCTGGCAGCCGCACTGGCTGCAGCATTTGCGCTGCAGCCGGCCTTCGTGGCATGTTACGTAACAGGTTTCAGCATCCCACCAGAGCTAGCCCCCCTAGTGCGGCAGTTGCAGCAGCAGCAGCAAGCAGCAGTAATTATGGGGCAGCATGGGCAGTGGCTTTGCTGCACCTTTGGTGCATTCCGCATGTCGGACTGGCGTCACTAACACATCTGTCTGCACTTGGACTAGCCACAGCCAGCTGCAGCGGCAGGCAACAGGAGGGCAGGGTAACGCGCGGGCGCTCACCCGCCGGCAGCCCACCAGCAGAGGGAGCAGGTTCATTTTGGACCTCGACAGCAGCAGCGGCAGCTTCAGCCGCCCAGCAGACAGCAGAGCAGTCCGTATGTTCTGCTTAGCACACTGCTGTTTTGTGGCTTTCCCCACACAGCAGTGGGGGGGGTGTAGAGCAGCCACAGGTTGCATTAGGAGGCCACAGCCAGGCTGGTTGTGTGTCTGTGTTCATTTTCATTTTTCCTGTGCTGGTTCTGATTACAGGCCAGTCAGGCTGTACAGCGGCAGTCATGCGACCTCATCAGGCACCGAGCCCAGCTGTTGCGTCACCCTTCCACCAAAGTTGGCAGTATCTGTCTGGCTGTTGGCCCTGCGGACCACAACAGGCTGCAGCAGCAGACAACAGCAGCAGACAGCAACAGCGGCAGCAGCAGCTTTAGCAATGGCAACAACAAGAGCTAAACTGACTGCCGCTTTGGCATGACACAATATTGGTGTGAACAGCACGCCAGTGGTGGAGTAACAAACGACTTCGCAGCTGATGCCCCCGAACATTGGCATGTCACGCAACGTGTTACATGTTATGTAACAACCCACCTGACGGGGGCAGCAGACCAGCCCGTCCCTGCACCTGTTCCACCAGAACGTTCTGGGGGCGGTGCTATTCCAGATCCGGCAGGGAGCCTGCAAAAAAATCATAAAGCAGCAAACATTTGAACACTTAATGGGGCAAGATGTCAGAAAGAAGTGCAAAACGGCGCAATGCAGCTGCAGCTCAGTCGCTTTTTTTTGCAGCTGCAGCACGCATTGTTGCCTGGTCTAAGGGCTCAGCCAGGGTTCGAGATATGCACATGACGCTAGTTACAAGAGCCCAGATCACTTGATGCTCCTAATGCTGACAGTGTGCGCTTGAAAGAGTGATCCCAGGACAATATATACTGTTTGTGGCATGCACAGTGGCTGAGTGACGCTCACGCCTTCTGCAACGCCAGGATTGCGCCCCAACGTCTGCGGCCTGACAGGAGAAGCAACGGCAGGATCAACCGTCTGAGCCTCTTGGGCTAGTTCACGAGTATGACCAGCACCTGCAGCAGCAACAGCAGCATAGACGGCAGCAGCAGCAGCAGCGGCGGCGGCAGCAGCAGCAGCAGCAGCAGCAGCAGGAGCAGCAGGAGCAGCAGCAGCAGCAGCAGGGGCAGCGGCAGCGGCAGCAGCAGCGGCAGCAGTAGCAGCAGCAGCCATGATGTGATGTGAAATTGGGGTACCTGCTGCAGCAGCAGCAGTCATCCCTCACAGCATCCAGCCTTCATTCCGCCACAGAGGCAGCAGCAGCAGCAGCAGTTTGACGCCATACACCCCAACTAGTCTAGTGCCAAGCCTGCTGCTGCCTCAGCTATAACGTCACCTGCCGCTGCGGCTCTCATCATGCACCCACAGAAACAGCAGTGTGATGACTGGGTCTGGCCTTTTGACGAACGTGAAGCCTGCTGTCTCACCTGTCACATCATCAGCAGCTGCAGCTTGCATCACGCAGCCCAAGCAGAGCAGCAGCGCGCACACAGCGCGCACAGTCCAGCTGGACACCATCTTGGCAGAAGCCTTGGGTGGCAGAATCATCGTGTGTAAGGGCTGGTCCTGCAAGCAACAACAGAAGCACAGCATGCACATTTGGTCTCATCAAACTATTAAACAAGATCCTTGGACATGACGATCAAGTGCACATGGTTTTGCATGGCCCTGCTGCAGTGCACGGCTTGTGGTCAGCAGCGGTGAGCCATTGTATACTGTGACACCAGAAATTGGTTGATTGCTGCGGCAGCAACCTCTGAAAGCAGCACCACCACCACCAGCAGCAGCAGCAGCAGCAGCAATCAGGACAAGATGCAGTGAGTTGATGATCAAGGTGCCATGCACTGCTGCTGCCAGTTCAAGCAAACACATGCTGCTGTTGTAGCACTTCAGAGCAGCTGCAGCTGACCCAGTGCGCTGCGAGTGCACCTTGCAAGTGGGCGCGTGACCGCTTCCGACTGACCAGTCAGACTGGTGCGGTCATGTGCTGCACGCGTGCCGAGCCCACAGAAACGAACACTGCTGCCTCAACAGATGAATTGGCGTAAAAGAGGGACCCTGCGGTTCGGCTGCTGACTCACGGACCTCATGTCAGTGTGCCGTGCATTGGCAAGGCAAGCAGGCCACTGCTGGATACAACTTGCTGCACATGTAGCTGTCTACGAGTGAAGGGAACTAGCTAAGCAGAGAGCTGGCAGCTTGGTTCAGATCAGTACCGCAACCCGATCACCGCGATGAACCATCCCAGGCATCGCATACGCAGCTAACGTTGTACGACATTTGTTCCAGAAGGCGTGAGCAGCGGCGTACCTTGATCGCGCCTAGGCACCTGCTTCACCGGGCCTCTCAGTATGGAACCGTATACAACTCCACCAGGCGTCGCGTATTGAGAGGTTTGACTAGCTCACAACATTAATATACATATCAAAACAATCTAGTTGGGTGATCTGGTTGCAGGGGCCTTCCTGTTGCATACAGTGTCACAGGTTTTACAGTGGTGAGCGTTGTTGCACGAATCCTCAGCTGTGAGACCGCTGACTCTGACATTGATCAAACACATGCCATGAAGCAACCGACGCAGGGCGGAGCATGGCATATAGTTAGTCCGTCACTCGGACTGGTACTCGCCAGTACAGATACTCGGACTGGTACTGCGCTGGCATGCCAGTACAGACAGTATCGATGGTGCACCCCCTCATGCGCTTATTGCTGAGCGCTCAGCTAGATTTAGAGCAGGGCTTGTACTCTGCATCCAATCTGAACCCGATCCAATGCTAGCTGTGCGCTCAGCAATCAGGCTGAAGCGAGGCATCAACATGGATGCATGCCAAGTTGACGCAGTCAATGACGGTCATGAGTGTGTGAGACATACATGCACGTAACTGATCAGCTGCGGGTGTTATAACATGGCACAAATGCCCACACCAGCCGCTTGGCAACCGCACTTCGACAACTGCTGCTGCTGCACGAGACTGTCGTGCAGGCTGCAGGCTGCAGCTGCTGCGCAGCATGCTTGGAGAGCAGCACTCAGTGCTTGAAGCTCAAGCAACACGCTGCACAACTTACGTGCACGTGTGTAAAAGTAATAGCAGCACCCAAGCAGCAAGGCACGTGTGTGAGTGTGCCAGCACAGCGTTTGCATGATCTCTGCGCTGATCACTTAGCGCAACCTCAGCCACGCGTCCTGACAATTATGTTGGGAGGGTTCATGCTGCTCCTGGGAGTTCCCTTCTTCAAAGCATTGCTCAGCGAACTGAACGATCCACTGTTGAGGCAACATTCCACACAGCACATGCCAACTCCCTTGCATACACCCCTGAAGTCAGCCTGGTTGCCTGGGCTCGATATTGCAAACTCAGTTGTACAGCTCCTGCCTCTGCTGCTGGGGAAGCAACACTGCTCAAGCAACATACCGCATAGCTCCTGCCCCTACTGCTCAGCAGATTCTCAAACAACAGCTGTCAACACCCGCTGTAGCACGTACGCGCATGCGTACGTATACGGTGCACATCATCGCCCAGATATTAATCTGGCCTACTGAGCATCCAGCAATACAATCAAGTCCAACACATCATTTGATGTTGACATCACAAACCAGGCCAGCCAAGCAGCCTGCAATACACAGCTGCTTGCCGCCGTGGGCTCCGTACTGATCAAGAATTAGTAACATAGCATCATAATCATCATCAAATCATCATGCTGCCCATTCAAGCCATAGCATCAACACCATCTGCCCCGCACCCCACTGGAGCGGATGAAAGAATCAGAAACTTCATGCCGTCATCATCGGACGACGCATGAGGTTAGAAACAGCTGCCACGTCACTTTAATAACAAGGGCAGCAACACTCTGAACCCAAATAGAAAGGCACGCGCCACAGGGCTTGACGTCAGCCCACGATCGTTATGAATCGTTATGAGCCCAAATGGACTTGAAAACCTGATCACGTTACTCCTTGGGTGGAGCATGACAAGCCAATGAATAATCCGCAGCAGGCAAGGCAGAGCCTCAATCAGTAGCTGCTGAAGACTGCAATGGTACGGCACAACTGCAGCATGCACGCCATGCGATGTGCGCGTAAGCACAGCATGTGCTTGAACCTCTACACCATCATCAGTTATGACATGTCACCAATCAAACCATACTGCGGCATGCACACCATTGGCTGTGAAGCAGCACAGCATGCTGCATGTCAGGCTTGCAAACATGCATACTGCCACCCTGCACACGCGCTTGATGTGTTAACGTTTGAAACTTTTGAAATTATTACATTACATTGAAGGCAAGCCGATGAGCCGTGCTGCAGCCCCAGTCAGCAGCCACCCATGAGGACACAAAGTCCAGCCACATATATGTATATAAAAAGTCTTGCTTCGTCTCTGGCTTGATGACGGAGGTTCCGTCACCACTGTAAAGCACCATAATCCAGCACCATTGATGGTGTTGTTATTTTGTCATTGTCACGTGTTATTTAGAAGCGCTTGAACTTTGGCACCGTCACCTCAGCAACATACGCATTCCAAGCAGTTGTCAGTTGCGGTCCAGTGTGGACAACTTCGCCAGTGGCACCCTTGTAGCGCCCCGTGCCTCCAATGATAGCCATTTCAAAGTCTGTCGGCTGTTTGACGAAGTTGGCGCGCTCGAATGCACTCGCAATGAATAGTGTGTCAGCACCGTTGGGGCCCAGTTCCACAGCAAGCGTGGCCATGTACGCCTGTAATAAAGCCACAAAGTAGATATAACATGTTACATACGCCAAATGTAACACGTCACATGTGCCGATTTATTAAGTATGCACATGACATGATGTGCAAGATGGCGAGTTGACACTGCAGCACAGCACAGGAGAATATGATTTGGTGCTCGCAGCAGCATAAGAAACACGAACAATGGTGCTGCACATGCAGAATATAACTGCCAGGTGCAATGCTGCAGCTTCCTCAGTGGAACCCACCAGCTCCCTGTTGGCGTTGACTGCAGTCGTGATAGCAGAGGAGTCGAAAGTGCCGACCTGCATTGCATGCACGCAAATTACATGTAGTAGTTCACAACCTGAAGCGCACGCAAATTACATGTAGTAGTTCACAACCTGAAGCGGGGTCCTCAAGCCCATACCGCATGCATAATGGTACCAGCAGCTGTAAGCATCAGCCGCACATCAGCCACACTGAAACATCATCATGATCCTCCCTCGTTGTTACTACCAGCTATCAGTAGTACGAGCACGATCAATGCGGGGTGTGTCTGTATGAAACGTTGCATGCAGCACGCACCTTGATGGAGGTGCTGTTGACAACATTATTCCCCCATGCTGTCACTAACTGCTATCAGTAGAGCGAACACATACAGGCGTGTCTGCCAGACATGATGACGTTGCACGCAGCACGCACCTTGATGGAAGTGCTGTTGTGAATGACGCTGCCGGAGATAACAACAGAGACCACGCTTGATGTGGTGGGGTCAGGGTTAAAGAGGTCTGAGAAGGTCTCGCTGAGGCTGACTTTGATGCGGTAGTAGGTGTACCTGCTGTCAGAGGTCACCTGGGTGAAACATCAGCGACGGTGCAGCAGCAGCAGCATATGGTTTGAGTGAGCTCGAGCATAAACCACTTGCAGCTGAATTGTGGATATGTACCTGCTTTCAGTGGTGGCCTGGGCGGCTGAAAAGGCCAGTGGCAGTGCAACAGCAACAACAGTGTGAGCGCATGCACCAGTGCATGTGTAACCAGCGCTTGCCGCGAGCCAAGGCTTGGTGCTGTAAGACACTTTCTGGTGTACTTCTGTACAAGGTGGAATGGACATGTTATGTGAGAGTTAAATTGCACTGTGATTCGATGCGCAGCTAGCTTTCTGTTGTGGCTACAGACCTGATGCACATGGCACCAAGCTAGGCCTGCTGCAGCACTGCTGCTGTTGGTCTGCTGATCCCTCGAGCTGGGCCCAAGCGGCACAGCTGCATGAGCATGACGTATCGCATAAACACCAAAAATTATTTTCGACAGCAGCTTTTCGGACTTTCTGGCTCGTAGTGCTTCGTGACAGTGTTGTAGTGGCTGAGGGAGCCCACGGGAGGGTCACGGGGCTTCCTCCCGTGGTTGACGTCCTGAGCAGACGCCGCTTAAATTTCGAATGCAAATAGAATGACATAAATTGACATGGCTGCAGTGCGTGGCGCCATGCTCGCAAAGTTCCTGTGCTGATGATCTGGCTGGTGACACTAGTTACCCTGCTGTATCTTGCGATGAATGCGATACTGTAGAGGACATAGCTTTTTTGCGTACTGTTTAGGTGTCCTGCTTGATCGTGTGTGCGTAACACGTCCAGGGTTCTGGGCGGACGACCGTTGCCATGCATGTACTGTGCGTTGCCCTGCAGTTCCTTGCAGTTCGTGAACGCGCAGGCAGCACATATTCGGCTACACATAGCGCCTGAAGACCAAATTCATTGCATCAACAGCAACAGCGGCAGCAGCAGCATTCTGAGCCTGCTCTGCTGGCCGGGAGGGCAGGCACGTGGGAGGAACGGCGCTGTGCTGTGAAACTGTAGCAGCACTCTAGCAGACAACAACACGCTGCTGTGCGCAACAAATCGTGCATTGAAAGTGTGCAGCTTGCCTTTATTTGCCAGTACAATATCTGTCTTGATTTGTGAGCGATCGCTCTCAGAGTTCACATCACCATCACGTTACCAACTGAGCCGTAGCATCACTGCCGTTGACCCGAGCCCTGCCAAAATGCTGCTGCTGTCTGCAACACCAGAGCTGCAACAGTCTCACAAGCAAGTTGATATCAAAGCAGGTCCATTGAAGCAGCAGCAACCGCTGCCAAAACTGTTGCATGGCACGCAACTGCATGGACAGCCCACAACTGCATGGACAGCCCACTTGGAGTACCAGGAGCTCTTGAGCGGGCCGCTCCTGGTCAAGCTTTGCATTGAGGAAACATGCTGCTTTTACCTGGAGCCCAGGATCCGCCTAAAACCGTTCACTATGCAACTGCTACCAGTCAGAACCTCAACGTCAGGTCATCATGTGACAATCTGTGACAACTTGTCATTCTAAAACTAACTCACAGTGTGCCATTGACAATTGGCATCTGCCAAGCGCGAGATGCCAGGGCTGCATTGATGCAACCCTATGTTGCTGTCATGAAAACAACGTTCACTTCACATAACAGGCGGTGATGGAAAATGAAATGATCTCAGATACAGGCCGCACTGAAGTCTAGGTGCACAACTCAGACCCTGCACCGTGCAGCCCAGTCCCAGTCCCAGAATCAATATGGAGCAGAGTTGTGCAAACTCTGCTCTGCAGAGCATGGGCCCATCATGGGCCATCGTAGTTTGCGCCACTGGCAAGATGCATAATGCAACATGCCAAGGCTTAGCCGTACTACGGCTAGCCTAGCTTGAGGCCTCTCACAAGAGTGGCACACTTTGATCCGGACAAACTTTGAGTGAGCCACAAGGCAGGTACATTCATGGAATATTCCAAGCAATATGCAGCTTGATTATTGATATGCAACATGTCAACCAAAAGTCGAATGCCATCTGCAGTTGGTGCCGCTTCTGTTGGCAGCGGCTGCTGTGAAAGCGTCATATTGGCTGGCTCAGATTATTATTATTATGATATTGGCTGGCTCAGACCTGCTGCTGTGCGGTCTTACGGCACAATCATGTGGAATCACCACAGTATGAAGAGCTGCTGAACAGAAGCACCTGCAGTTAATACATGCACCCTGACAGTAGTTGCATAACACAGTTACGTGATATGCAAGTACCAATGAACCTCTAAAGCGTGACTGATACATACATAAGAAAACCACTTGGAGTAGCGCAAGATCTTGGCATGAATCGGTATGATCAAAACACCAAAACAACAGCCTTTGCCAAGCAAACCAATCATACTGAGCGCCGCAAGATTGCAGCATGAATAATCATCACTGAAAATCGAACCATCAGCCTTTGCAACCTGGAACAAACGATCAGAGCGGCGCCCGCAACACCGCATTATGCGCTGATACTCATACCACCCGCACTAAGCTCAGACATCAGCAATCAGAAGCGCTTGAACTTTGGCACAATGACTTCAGCCGTGTACAGATTGCCAGGTGTGGTGGTGGCAGTGCCTGTGAAAAACACCTGCCCAGTAGCTCCCATGTACCTTCCCGTGCCGCCAATCACAGCCATTTCAAAATCAACAATCTCCTGGTTGATGTTAGCACGGTCCAGCGCTGCTGAGACAAAGATTGTGTCGTCGCCATTGAGGCCAAACTCGACAGCCAGTGTGGCCAGGTATTGCTGCATGCATCACACACACAGCAGCAGCAGCAGCACAGAGGGTGGAGGATGCTGCACGAATACATTTTTTAGACTACTGCATAATTTTGGTGGAGGGTGGCAGCATCTGTTCAGACCATCATCTATGTTGCTGCTTCTGCTGCAAAAGCACACCGGATGCATGTCAGTGCATCACCTGCTGTGTGCCTGTTTTCGCAACGTCACCCATGTTGCGCATAACAGCATGCTGCTGCTGCAGCAGCAGCAAGGTCCCCGCTGGCGCTGCTGGCACGCTGCAGCAGTAGCAAACACAGCGCTGGCTGCACAAACCACTGCAGCTGGCCCAAGTGCTGCTGCTGTTGCGCTGCTGTTGTGTGCATAATCACATAACATTTTGAGTATATACCAAACACCTGGGAAAAAGCAGCTTCAGACAGCAACCCACCAGCTTCCAACTTCCGTCCACCACTGTGATGATGCCCTCTAGAGCAATCAGCAAACACAGCGCTGGTTGCACCAACCACTGCAGCTGGATCAGGTGCTGCTGCTTTGAGCTGCTGTTGTGTGCATATGACAGGCGTCTCAGACACATGCGCTGCTGTTGTATGCATCACACTGGCGCCTCACTGAGACGGTCTCAGTGAGTACCAACTACCTGGCAAAAACGGCCAACAACAAAGCAGCATGAAACAACATCTCACCAGCTTCCGGTTTCCATCCACCACTGTGATGATGCCCTCTAAAGCAATCAGCAAACACAGCGCTGGCTGCATGAACAACTGCAGCTGGATCAGGTGCTGCTGCTTTTGTGCTGCTGTTGTGTGCATCTCACATAGGTTATGTGACATAACATTTTAAGTACCAACACCTGGCAAAAAAAACAGTATGACAAAGCGTCTCACCAGCTTCCGGTTTGCGTCCACGACTGTGGTGATTCCCGTCATGTCAAACGTGCCAGCCTGCAACACACATAGACAGTTGTTACTAATGTTATGTCACTAACAAAATGCTACTAACAAATTGTTATTGCATACGGGCGTGTCCAGGATATGTGTTGTGGGTGAAGGCGCGTGTTTGACACAGCAGCATTGTTGGGAGTAAAGGTAATGCAATCAAAGTGGGGAAGGAGGGTAATGCAGGGGGTCACAGAAGTCGTGCTTGCACTGCGGTGCTGTACACCAAACGCCTACAAGTTATCAATAAGGATGTTATGAGTGTCTTCCATGCCGAAATCCGCTCGGTAACAGCAGCTGGCAGGCCTCTAGACCCAGCTGCAGTGCTGCATGTCAAGCGGCTCTCTGCTCTTGTTCTCCAAGCGTGCACGTGGCTGCAGATGCTGTCTTTGCCACAGGCAGCAGTGTTCAACACCATTGCTGCTGCTGCTGCTGCTGCTGCTGCTGCTGCTGCTGCTGCTGTTGTTGCTCTGCAGACTCACCTTTACAGCAGTGCTGTTGTCCAGCACATCTCCTGAGGCCACCATCGAGTAGAGGACGGGCTTGCTGGGATCAGGCTGCCAGAAGTCGTAGAAGGTCTCGTTGAGGTTGATCCTGATGCGGTAGTAGGTGTGCCAGCTGTCAGACCGCACCTGCAGTGCAGAAGGAGTTGACGAAAAGCAGTGCATCAATCCAGATCTTCAGTGAATTGTACCTTGGTGCGGCAGCTAATCGAACACAACTCATGCATCTTGTTTGCAGTATAGAATGAAAATTGCCAGGCGTGCATCCATTGCATTGCTGGCAGCAGCAGGGTGCTCTGGCCTCTGCTGTTGGCCCAACAGCTGCATCTGCACTGCTGACACAGCAGTAGCTGCATCATACGGTTCATATAAAATAACCAAGCCAAAATAAACTCTTTCAGCGCTCACAGGCTCGAAGTGCTTGGTGATCGTGTTGTAGCGACTCAGTGCGCCCACGGGAGGGTCACGGGGCCTCAGGTGGTTAACCTCCTGAGCCGATGCCAGGTTAAAGCATACCAAAAAAGCACTAATGCACAGGACCAAGGCTGAGATGCGTGGCGCCATATTCGCAAAATTCCTTGAGGTCATCCGGTAGGTGGTGCCCCTAGAGACGGGTCGATTCTGATGAAACAATACAATTTTTTTGTTAATTCAAAAATTATAGTGTGGCACCCAGAGGAATATCAACAGCTATGACTTTCCACCGACCAGGTGACACTAGGGTTGTCTGTCACATTCGTGACATGGCCACGCGACGGGATGTACAGTAGTCGCGAATGCACTCATTTAATCTCATTCTACGTAAGATGCGTAAACCAACCCGTCGAGAAGCTACAGCCTGCAACAGTCCCAAACTTGAGCTGAGCTTCCGAAAACCCAGCACTCCGAATTTCGAAACACAGCACCGTTGTGGAGTGCTTCACGATGGTGGTCCAGACGTGCCATCAGGATTGCATAACAGAAACAAATGACTGCCAGCCTGCTCGAGGAGCACAACGGCAACCATGTACTCATTGATTCATGATGCATCTCAGAGATTCATCATGAATGCACCCCACACGGTGTTGGATGCATTTAAGTCAAGTCACCAAACTGGCAGCGCTGCATTTACATGTTCTGGGTCATGCAGCAGAGGCTGCTGCAACTATCAGTGCTGTTGTGTCACGCACGCCAAGACAACTGCAGCTATGAGTTCACCACTCCTGTGCTGCTGGCTGCAGCTCCTGCAGCACTGCCACCACACTAGAGGCCCCTTAGAGCACCTCCCTCCACTGCCATACGCACAGCAGCAGCAGCCCTGCATGATTATGATTCTGCTACAACGACTGCTGCTGCTGCTGCTGCTCTGTCAGCTGCTGCTTGGAGTCCACCCATTCCTGTGCTGCTGGCTGCAGCTCCTGCAGAACTGACGCTACACTAGGATTCTGCCACAGCACCTCCCTCCACTGCTGTATTCGCGGCAGCCCTGCATAAGCTAGCTGCCCTAATCCCAACACTGGAAAGATGAGCTCAGCATACGCAAACAGCGCAGGGTAGCCGCAGTCAGCAAGTGTCAGCGAGTTGCCCACTGCATAACTGCAGGCGGCACTTATGTCATCACTGCTGCTGCTGCTGCCGGAGGGGAGTTGTGCTGTCAGGATCAACTCGAGCTGAGCAAGCCTAGTTGTGAACTCCTGTGCCGCTGCTGCTACTGCTGCTGGATCGCGGGTTGCTGGCGCCACGTGTGGGTAGAGCTTGCGCAGCGCTGGCTCCAAGTAGAGGTCGTGGAAGCGGGATATGAGGCGCGCCTGCAAGAAGAAGGTGCAACTGCAGTTGGCGACAGGAAGACGCTGCTGCTGCTGCTGTCTAAGCATTGCAACAGCTTAGCAGCAACACGTTATTTAATGTCTTCTGAAACAAACCTCTGGCTGAGCTTGCACCATGTTGGCCAATGCTGACTCAGCGCATACACGTCACCCTGCCACACAACAACACCAGGCTGCGCTACTATGCTGAAAACAGCAGCAGCAGCAGCAGCAGCAGCAGCACAGACATGCCACCTCACCTGGCTACGTTGCAGTGGGTGTACCGGCAGCAGTGGTGGCTGCGGGAACTGCTCTTCGAGCCACTCGTTAATCACCTCAGATTCGTACAGCACAAACTGCAGGCAGAGCAACCATGAAGATGGGGCAGCAGGACACACAAGCGTACTTACACAGATGGGGCAGCAGGAGTAACATCGACTGGCATTGTTAATCACCTCAGCTTGTACAGCACAAACTGCATGGGCACTGCAAGCACAAACACATGGCCGTTGGTATGAAGATGTGGTAGCAGGATGGATGATAGTTACTGGCATCTGGTGATGACCTCAGACTTGTACAGCACAAACTGCAGGCAGAGCGATATTAACATACACATGTTGGCATGAAGATGTGGCAGCAGGGTGGATGATAGTTACTGGCATCTGGTGATGACTTCAGACTTGTACAGCACAAACTGCAGGCATAAAGATCTGGCTGTAGTATGCCACAGTGCTGCTGCTGTTGACAGCGATCAACAAACAAGAACAGGCCCCCGCATTGCAGAAGTCGGGCGCAATCATGATGCTGCATGTGCGCACAGATCCTGGCAGGCAGAATTGTGCTCACCTCTTCAACTTCTGCAGGAGTGCATGCTGGCTGGCTGCTTGCTGCTGCTTCTGATTCTGCTGCTGCGACACTCCGCACTACCAGAGCCGGGATCTTCCCAAGAGGCGCTCTTGCTAGGAAGTCAGGGTTCAAGCCGCCACCTCCTCCGCAAGGTTTAGCAAGCAGCTTAGTGAATGCTAAACCCTTGTGGTATAACGCCACCTTGACCTGCACAGTGTTGCAACACAACGTCAGACCTGCAGCTGCATGCTGTAAGCAGCTATTGACCTGTACTCTGCTACTTGCAGTAAGATCAACTCGCACCGACTACCAAACTCCAACAACTGCTGCAACAGTGTGCAGCTGTAGCTGCTGGTCTATGCACTCAGTAAGCGACTGCTGAAAGGCATCGCTCCAATGAAGTGAGCACCAATACAAGATTTAGCAAGGGGTGTGTGCCTGGACTGCCCAATGTTCAGCGGCGACAGAATTTGCTGTACAGCTGGCATGTTGGCCCAGCAGATAGTTATCTGCTATTTGCTATCTGCGATCTGTTTTAGCACCGTAGCTATCTGCTATCTGCTATAGCAGCGGCACCAGCTGTGTGCAGGCTGCCTTGGCCATTCACTGCAATCGGCACACCAGGAGTTGGCTTACCTTTGATGTGTATTCGCTGTGTGGGTCATCATATAGCAGAAGCTCTATACCCTGCTGCTGCTGCTGCTGGTCCATCTGTGACAGCAGCACCTGCCGTTGGTCCCCACCCAGCTGTGAGCTGCAGCGTTGTTGGCAGCAGTCTATAAATGACAAGTATGTTGCGCCCCACATTGTCTACTCTACCTATTACTTATTCTACTGGTATTTGATATGTAACACGTGTCAAGCAGCTGCAGCTAGCAAAGTCTGTGAAGTTCTGTGAAGTTTTGTGTATTTGGCAGTACTGCAGCTGTACTGTTTCGTGCTGCTGCCAGCTGGCCTCTGCACTGACAACAGCAAAACAGCCGTCTCACCGTGCTAGGTTGTTGATCCTGGTTGGGGTACGAACCGTGCTGGCGGTCAGAAATGAAGCTGAGCATCGAGGTCGCAGCATTGTCTTGCTTCAGACTAGTGCCATACCTGTTAGACAGTAGACCCAGTGCTCTCTGGAAACTTTAATGTATGATCACGGTATTACAGATATTTGTCAAGATTAATCCCACAAGGGGAACTGCGGTGACGTACTCTCCTTCTATAACCGGCAAACGTCTGCCTGGCTTCCGGCGAGTCACTGGACCAGTCAGGCAGCTGTCATCCGCGCAAACCACTTCTTCGTATCGAGTTTTTGTGCACCAAAGCTCAATCCGCATTCCAGTTCGTTTGAAACCCACGATCGCACGTGCACCAGCTGCCCTGACGTTGCAATAAAGACTTATTGTGACAACAACTCAATCTGCTGTGCTTGAAAAGAGACTGCACACTCATCTGAGTTACACAACAGCCAACTGGTACGCCCTATGTGCTGCTGTAAACAGCAGACAACAAGGCAAATTCATATGGGCCGTGAGCTTAAGCTGCTCCACCAAAACCAGCCCAGCCAGCAAAACCCCAGTGCTGAAGCCAAAAACAACAGGCAACACGCGACAGCAACCGCAACAGCATCACCGCTACAGCTACCACCTCGCATGCCTGTCTCAACCACCATAGTGTACTTCGCATAATATGGTACAACCCCAGCTCACCGCCGGGCTATTGTAACCACCACCCGCCTTCTCATCCTTCTGTTGATACACGCGCCAAGATCCAGCCAAGCGCACGCCCCTCGCAGGAAACGCACATGTGGCTGTCATTCACGTGTTATAATGTGTTATAACACCGTTCAAGGGCCAGACACGCCTGGGATCACGCCGCTGCTGGTGGCTGCCAGGATGGCAAAGCCCAGTGCGTGGCCCAGTGCTCCCCAAGCCATGGTGTCAACAAGGGTGAAGCCAGCTGGGTCGTTGGTGGTGGTGATGAAAGAGGCCTCCTGCTGCAGGCTGTCAAAGTAGGTGGAGCCTGCAACCACAACGTTAAAGAAGCAGCAGCTGCTGTGAGAACAGGTTGGTAGTGGAGATGCAGGAAGCCTCTTCCAGGACAGCATACAACGATCAGCACAGTTGTGACTGCCGAACGTCATATTTGCTGACACATTACAAAGGGGCTTCAACAGGGTGCTGCTTGCAGTATTGCTGCTTTGTGTCAATGCTGCTAGGGTTGCAGCTGCGCAGTTCACATAGCATGCAGGTGACGCCTGTAAACCACGCTGCCGTCCATGCAGTTGTAAGCTGCAGCAGCTACTTTGATGCAACCTGCATGCAATGCTGACACGGTTGATCTGCACACATCCCACTGGCACAGCACTGCTACTGAGCGAGTCACTTGTGAAGCCCCCTGCTGCTTATCAGCTGCCCACGCGTGCCCTGCATGCCTGTGCTTCCTTGCCCTCTCCCGTTCGGTTGACATGCACATCACCATGCTCTTCTGCTGCTGACTGGACTGCTCATTATGCTGTTAACACGGACTGCGAGCACTGCTGATACAGCAGGACCACCGCTGTTGCAACCATGCCACTGCTGTTGCAACCATGCCACTGCTGCTGCTGAACATGATAGATGCTGCCGCTGCTGCTGCTGCTGACTCACCAGTGGTCTTGGGGCCAGCAGCAGTTGCGGACCTCTGCAGATCTCAACCCTACCACTGCTGCTGCTGCACAAGAAAAATGTTGCTGCTGCTGCTGACTCGCGTAAAATGCAAAACCTATACACTCACCCGTGGTCTTGGGGCCAGCGGCGGTTGCGGACCTCTGCAGGTCGCGGCGGTGCAGCGGCATGAACGCAAAGCGGCCCAGCGCCAGCATGATGGCGGTGCCACTGCACACCTGCAGGGACACAACACAAAAGACAAAGAAAGGATTCGAATGTTTGCAGGATGTGTGCGGTGCAGGACAACAACAGAAGCAGAAAGGTAACAGAAGAGAGTCCATGGTGTGAAGAGCGCATGCAAGGATATGGCAGCAGCTGCTTTGCGCACGAGAGTTTGGTGCGTGTTGAATAGAAGCTAATTGTGAGCCAGATGCCATGGCCATGAGAGCGCGTGCTGCGCCCGTACTAGTGATCTGTGGCATGATCGGTTGTCAAGTTGACCGTGCTGCTGCGCTGCAACTGCTGCTGCACCAGGGGAGCCTGCATCGATGCTGCTGCTTGCTTCTGATAGCTGTGCTCGTGCCGAACATCTGCTGCACTGCAAATGCCTGCACGGATCCGCTGATGATGCTGATCTGCTGCTTGGTGCTGCTGCACCTGCCTACTGCCCACTGCCACGGTCGATCCACCGGGCCAGCCTGTGTTCGCTCCGCAGCTGCTCCTTAAGCACTGATCCTTCCCCTTGAATGCTCCTAACAGCCCGCTGGCAGCTATCTAAGGCGTTCCGACGTGGCAGGGGTGGGGCGAAGCGCACCTGCAGGTATGGCTCGAGGCCAGCCCTGGTCACCAGGCGGGTGGTTCGAGCGGGCCTAGCGGCTGCCACCCTGACGGGGGCGCGCAGGGACATCTTGTTGCACAGAGCAGATGCCATCTTGATGTGTCTGGCGGGAGGCAAGCTTGGTGCACGAACTGTAGAGTTGAATACAGCGGACAAGCTCACGCACAGCCCGAATCCGACGCAGCGGAGCCAATATCGCTGGACTCAGACTGGCCTTGATGGCGAGGGTGTCACATTGTTACGTCCCGGAGATCTCCTGCCCTGCGTGGCCATTGGCCTATCTACCGACGTAAATACGTAGATGTAAGGATGCTTAAAACACTAGTAGGAGGACGCGGGCTATATAGATGTCTCACAAGTACTGCTGCAGGTCAACCATCATTGGCGATTGACTTCTCAGCTCGCCTGCAGGAGCAAGATCATCAAGATCCAGCACTGCAGTTTGGTTCAAAGCACAGCCAATATACCCCTGGCACTCACTGTCGATGTATGGGTGGTGCTGCAACATGAGCAGCAGCAGTGTGCCAACCCCAACCCAGGACGTCATCAACCAAAAGGAGCACACCATGAGGTATGCAAAGTAGACGAAACATGTCACACGCAGCGACCATGACTCAGATGAAAACGCGTGGCACAAGGTAAACAGACAACCGTAGACAGCATGTGTGCCAAGCTTCTGCGTATAAAGTCTCAAAGGCTTTGAAAGCATGCTGACTCAGCACAGGAGGGGTTAAATGTCCCTGCTTGCTTTCCTGCTGGAGTGCAGCTGCTTTCAGTAAAAATACCAGCAATGAAAATGACTGAAGGTAGCCAGCGCCCCCAAGCTGACTGCGCATCCGCGCGCAGTATCTACACAAGATGCCTGAATAGTATTCCATTACATGCTTCACATGCGTGCACTCACATCAATACACATGACGAGAAGAGACCACACACAGTGGATTGTCCACATGATGATGCCAATGATGTACAATGTGCATGGGCAACTTGCGCGTCAAGCAGTGCTGATTGAAGCGGCGCTGCTTGACGGCGATGCAGGTGTACATTTGTAAAATCAGCACAGAACCACACTCAAAGCCCCTTACGTTGCTGGCACCCACTGCAAGCAGTTGTGCATGGCGGAGCAGCCATGGGCCATCATGGGGCAAAAGGAGCTGAGGAGAGTATCCGCTGCAGCATGCAAGCTACACCCAAAGCTTTTGCTTCCTACCTACAGGGCAGCGACCCCTGGAACAAAGTGTAAAAAATTTACGCTACACTCAACATGTACCAGGCAATGCTTGCCAAGTACGGTACTGAACCCTGCAGGCTGCACGGTTTCCCACCTGCAGAACCTATACACATCGCCTCTTGGGCGCACCCTGCTGCTGCTGCTCGCGCTGCTGCCGCTTCTGCTCCCGCTGCTGCTCACGCTGCCGCCGCTGCAGCTCAGCCTGCTGCCGCTGCACCTCTCTTTGCTGTGCGCGCTGCTGCCGCTGCTGCTCCCTCTCCAGGTCCCGCTGCCGCCGCCGCTGCTCCGCCTGCTGCCGCTGCTGCTGCCGCTGCTGCTGCCGCTGCTGCTGCCGCTGCTGCTGCCGCTGCTGCCGCATCGCCTCTGCCTGCCGCCTTTGCTGCTCGTACTCTTGCTGCTGCTGCCGCTGCTCTGCCTGCTGCTGCTCCCTATGCTGCTGCGCTGCCTCTGCTGGCAGCCACAGTGGTAGCTGTGTGGAGTGGAGTTTGCCGTAGCATGTTGGGTTCCTGCTGTCTTGGTAGTGGCCGCAGCCTGTGATGCGCTGGCCGCAGTTCCAACAGGCAATGATGCCACTGCAGGGACAGCAGAACATGAGCCGCCGCCGCAGCAGCAACCTGTTATGCCCTAAACCTTGAACCTGAAACCCTAAACAAAGCCTGTGGCACAAGATGACGCACCTCAGTCCGACAAGCCGTATGGCATCCAGTTGCCAAAGCTGTAGCAGTGGTCAACACAACATAAAGAGCGGGTCATGCTGTCAAGTGCTGCCTAGTTGAACTCTTGCACTCACCATTGGCTGCATTTGATCTTGTTACAGCCGTTCACCTTGACAAGCCCCTGCTGGCACTTCTCCCCTGGGCAGGGCAGCGCAGCAGCCAGCAGCTTCCGGCTTTCCGGGTCCGGAGGTGCTGCTGCTGCCTTAAACGCACCACACGTAACACCTTCGTGCTCCTCACTCCAAGCTACACCGCAGCTGCAGCACTGAAGAGTAACGCAGATGGGGCAGGTCACTGTGTTGGCGCATGGGTTGCTGTCTTGCTGGGGCTGTACCTCCAAGGTCAGTAGTGCGTTGCAGCCAATGCAGCTGTAGGTGCTTGTCGCTCCGGCTGCACAGCGCACGAGTTGGCGAGCTAACATGGATTCCTCTGTATCTGTGAGGTAGCCTGCTGTTACTAACAGCCTGAGGTCCTCTAGGGTGACTGCACCTAGCCGCACGTCCTGCTGCTGCCGCTGCTGCTGTTGCTGATAGCCTGGCGCTTGCTGCTGCTGCTGCTGCTGGCGTGGGGGCTGCTGCGCCGCATGATCTGCTTTGCACTGTGGGCAGGTGTACTGCAGCCGCTGCTGGTCAAACGACGAATCAGACAGCAGGTATGGTACTAGGCAGGCGCAGTGCAGCACATGCTTGCAGGACAGCATGATGCTGCTTGCTGCTGCCTCTGCCTGCACACTGCTGGATGGGCCCGCCTGGTTTGCAGCGGCAGCTTCAGTGCGGCGCCTGCGTTTGCTGCTGCTGCAGCAGGCTATCAGGCTTGCTGTGTTGATGCGGTCAAAGCAGATAGGGCACACTGCTGTGTCTGCATCTGCTTCAGCAGCAGCTGCTGCTGCCTCCGCTGTTTCCTGAGGGTCTGTAGCTCTGCTGCTCGGGCTATCGTCGTCTAGTAACTCTACTACTTCAGCACCGATTTCTTGAGCGTGCTGTGCGGCCTGTTGCTGTTCTTGGCTGCTTGTCAGGTCTATGGCATCTGCGGATGGCTGGGGTTCCGCCAACGAGCAGGGACAACCTTGGACACCAGCGTTGGCAGATGCAGCTGGCATGGAGTGCTGGCGTGGCGGACGGAAGGGGCTGTTCCAGCGCTGGTATGAGATACGGTTTGTGGCTGCGCAGGTGACAGAGATGGCAAAGCAGCTGAGTACCAAGGGAGATGGCGCAGCCGCTGATGTGGTTGTTGGAGTGTTGGAGGCAGCTGCAGCAATGGATAGCGAGCGTGAAGAGTTGAAGATGACACTGAACAAGTACTACCACTTTCTGAAACGCAGCAGGGGGAAGGTCAGCAAGCCAGAGGAGGATGGGATAAACGGCACTGGCGAGGCAGATGAGGATGCAAGCTAGTGTGGGGACAGGAGTGTGAGAGTTCGGCGCTGCTGTGTTTCAGCAGTGCAGTGCTTTCGGAGCGCTGCAGTGATGACAGTTCCTATCCGATGTGTAGCAGGCAGCAGACCAGAAAAGGGAAGGGCAGCAGACCAGAAAAGGAGGGAGCAGGCGGGACTGGCGAAGAGCAGGCAGAAGAGGCAGATGGCGATGCAGGCTAGTGTGGAGAAAGGAATGTTTCGGGTATCCGCTGCTGTTTCACATCAGTGCAGTGCTTGATGGGAGTTGCTAGGCGATGTGTAGCAGGCAGCAGTGGTTTCATTGCAGCATAGCAACATCACATGCATAAACTTGGTGCTTGGTGCTTGTAGGCCAGGGGAGTGCTGGGGGTTGGGCTGCTGTGTCTAATTTATTGAGAGAGTAGTTACATGTGGGTCCAGTCACCATCTTAGATGGTATGAGCCACCCCAAATGAGCACAGAGTCAACACGTGACAAAAGGAGATGAGCGCTCGATGCAACACATTGACGCCATCAGATGAGCACAAAGTTCTCTCCAGGATAAGCAAGCAATCACATCTGCGGTGTGTCAGAGACACACCCCACTCAGCCAGCAGCTTGTGCTGAAGAAGCACACCAATCGAGAGCATGTTGTCAAGACCTCACAATCAGAAGCAAGAACAAGGGCGACTCATGCGGCACAAGGCGGCAACAAACCAGATCTGTGGCACAAATGCATATGAAATTTGCATATGAAATTTGTTGAAATTTGTCTGAGGGGCGCGGGGCCGATGGCGTTGATGCTATGGCTTAATGGGTAACATGATGATGATGATGATAATAATAATAATCAATCCTTGTAAACATGATGATGATGATGAAATTTGTCAGGAAATGTCAAAGTCTTATGGGCTAGAGGCAACAGCGTCTAGGGTGTCATCTGAAGGGACATAGCCCTCTGGCTGGATTGGTACGCTGGTGTGGTCAGGCGATAACCCTAACAGCACCGAGCGATACAACCACATCTGGTATACAACAACAGCCAAGCTCTCTTGATCTTCACAGTTTAGAACACGCGACACCATCTCATCAGCACAACGATTGGTGGTGCCATCAGGACAGAATATACTCTGATGAGCATCACGCAAGTGGTCATATGCAGGGCACTCCAACAGGAAGTGTCTGAGATCTTCCACATTGTCATGGGTCCCAGTCCGGGCATGCACACGTGTGCGCCACGCAGGTCGGCTGGCGGTTGAAGGGCTAGCAAGCGAGCACAACCTACAAACACGTCGAGGCCTGGGCACCCGAGGGCGTGCATGCCTGCCTAACTGCACCTCTAGCTGAGCAACTTGGTGGAGGCTGCACGAGTTGAGAAACACTGCCTGCTGAGCAGCGCACTTGCTACATATGTGTGGTATAGTGTTGCATGCTGGTTGCTGTGTATGAAGGGTTTGGTTCAATGTGTTGCTGCAGCAGTGCAGGGGTTGACCCCTGTTGTTGCCCTGTGTCTAGCAGGATATTTGGCTTCACACAGGTCAAAAATGCTTCCATTACACCGTGCGAGGTTTCTTACCAGGCAGATATTGTGGCTTGCTGCTGCCTCTGCATGCATTATAACTTTAACACTGCATTTGCTGATTATCGTGCTTTTACCTGCAGTACAGGTTTCGTATCTGTTCTTTTACATCGGCCGATACAATACTATGGCATCATGAGAGCATGATGCTCTTTGCTGCAGGCAGCAGGCGTGCCAGCACCCAGTGCGGCACATGCACTCAGTGATGGCTCCTTTTGATGCCTCTCACATAGGCTGTATCTGACGGCCCGCTGCGTGTATGATATGTTGGTCTTGTATTCTGATGCATTGTCCTTGCAATCTGCGTGTCCTGCCGCAGGACATTTGGCAACCCTCTTCATTGTAACAGCTGGGTGCAAAGGGCATGCAAGTGACAAGTCATCACAACCACTTATACAAATGTTGCTGCTTCGTTTGATCGTAAATTTCAATGTGCTCTCGTTGTGGCATCCTCTCAGGTGTTGTTTGGCAGTACAGCGGCAGTTGTTGACAGTACAGTTGTCATGACAGGATGCAGGTCTGGTGTGGTCCTGCCTGCCAGCAAGGCCATCTCAGCATTTGGATCTCGTAAACGTCAATCTCAGAGTTTTTCTTGCTAACTTCCTTGTACAACACCCCGTCGTGCAAGCGCTGTCCTGTTGCTGTGTGTGCAGTTCATCGTTTTCTCGAGGACCGCGCGCTTGGAACAGCCAACATATCAACCGGCAGTAGTAATAGCATGTAACACCCTGAGGCTCTTTGATTACACGCAGCACCGATCTGCAGCATGTGGACAACTGTCCGTATCAGCAAGTGAACTTGCCAGCGAACAGGAAGCTTTAGTCGCGATGGAGCCGTTGATCTTCGATCAGGAGCGGATAAAGCTGTTTGATGCAGCCTTGCAGGCGTTGCTGTCGGTGAGAACAAGCTACTGTGGAAAAGCAGTAGATGCACTACAGCCAAAACAGTACTCTTCGAACATGAGCCCGGGGCACACAGATGCGCCTGGAAATGAATATACAGCATATATAAAGAGCTTTGAAGCCACATCAGTCAGCTGCATGGGTCGCAGCTGTGTTCATATGCCTTCCATGTGTTGGCTCACCTCATGATCAGGTGTGGGGTTGTCTGTTTGTGGCACAGTGTGGGGTCGTCCGTTTGTGGCGCAGCGTGCTGCGATGGCACAGCATGCTAGAGCCTAACCCTTCACACTCATGTGTTGTCTGTTGTCAAACGCCACTCTTTTGTTTGCACACGCTGCAGCCAAGCGCACATGCAGTGCTTGAACAGCACGCACATCTAATACCCTGCTTTTGGGTCTGCATGTGGTCTCTCTGATGTTAAGCATTCAACCACTATCCACACCATACGCTTGCCAACCTTCACTGTTTTGTTTGCAGACGCTGCAGCCCAGTGCAGACCTGGATGCGGCAATCGCACAGTGTGCTAGAGCCTAACACCCTTCTGTGTTGTCCACTCTCTGTGGTTTGCAGACGCTGCAGCCCAGCGCAGACTTGGATGCAGCGAGGCGCCTGGTGGTGTCAGAGATGCAGCAGCTGGTGGCAGAGGCGCTTGTTGTGATCGCACAACATATCAGAGCCTGATACTGTTTCACCCTTCTGTTTTGTCCACCGCCACTTTCTGCAATTTGCAGATGCTGCAGCCCAGCGCAGACCTGGATGCAGCGAGGCGTCTGGTGGTGTCAGAGATGCAGCAGCTGGTGGCAGAGGCGCTGCCAGCGTCCCTGCACTGCTCTGTGGAGACCTTTGGCTCGTTCAGAGCGGGCCTGCACCTGCCAGGTCAGCAGTTGAGGGGTTTTGTGTTGCTGTGAAAACAGTACAACATGCATATGCAGCAGCAGCAGCAGCGCTTTGGGTCATTCAGAGCGGGCCTGCACCTGCCAGGTCAGCAGCAGGGGGGTTGTTGCTTTCAACGTTTTGGAGCACATCAGGTTGAGTACATGCCTATGCTAACAGTGAGAGGCGGCAGGATTTTGGGAATGCAGCTGTTGGCATGACCGGGACTTGTTCATAGTTGCTGCATGCACGACAACATGAGCAGTGGCAGCTAGTGGCAGCGGCCCTGCCAGCATCCCTGCACTGCGCTGTGGGAACGTCTCCATATTGTTTGTTCTGCGATGTTCCGCTGTGTGCTGCAGGCAGTGACGTGGAATTTACAGCCGACAGTGGTGGTGACGTAATCAGCGCTACTGAACGCACGTACTCTCTGTTGTGCGCTGTTTTTTGTCGTCCTGTGGGCAGTGATCTGGACTTTGCATTCAGCGGCTGGGGTTATGTGATCAGCGCTACACTGATTGCATGTACCCTCTGTTGTGCGCTGTTCTGCGTTGTCCTGCAGGCAGTGACTTGGACTTTGCAGTCAATGGCTGGGTGACACGCACTGTGCCAGCTCCTGCTGATGATGATGGTTTTGGCAGCCCGCAGCAGCAGCAGGTGGTGGTTGAGGTGCATGAGTGGGCCCCTTTGGAGCAGCAGTACCTGCTGGCTAATTTAGCGGATGCGCTTGAAGCAAAGGGGCTGGTGCAGGGGCAGGTAGGCATGCTGCGATGATACTGTCCTGGGAACCGTTTGTCTTGTCATGTTGCTCTTATTTTGATGGTTTTTATCTGTGAATGCAGTAGCAGTAGCTTACTGTCTCATGGCTGATTGGCCATAGCGCCAGGCGGCGGGCTTGTTTGAGGTGCATGAGTGGCCCCCGCTGGAGCAGCAGTGCCTGCTGGCTGACCTGGCTGATGCGCTTGAGGCAAAAGGGTCTGGTGCAGGGGCAGGTGGGCATGTCAGTGACCGTGTATTGATAGTCGCCTGTTGCTGTGTTGTTCAATTCCCCATGCAGCTGTTTTGCTCTGGTGTTGGAGCAGCAGTACCTGCTGGCTGACCTGGCAGATGCACTGGAGGCCAAGGGGCTGGTGCAGGGGCAGGCAGGCATGCTGCGATGATAGCGTCCTGTAATGATATTGTGCTGTTGCTGTGGGTGCTTGAGTTTGCTCTGTGAATGCAGTAGTGGTAGCTTACTGTGTCATGGCTGATTAACTTGTACGGCTTTTCAGCTGGCTTGGATTGTGTTGGAGCAGCAGTACCTGCTGGCTGACTTGGCTGATGCACTGGAGGCAAAGGGCTGGTGCAGGGGCAGGTGAGGACAGGACAGGAGTGCTGTGACTTTGTTGCGGGGGTGGTACTACTACTAGTATAGCTTAGGAATGATAGGAGGACCAGCAGTCCTACGCCAAAGCAGAGCAGCAGTACCTGCTGGCTGACCTGGCAGATGCATTGGAGCCTTGCACGCATACCTGCATGCTAAATTGTTTTGACCTATGTTTGACATATGTTTGACCTTTGCTGTGCAGGTGGAGCGCGTGCTGCATGCGCGCGTGCCAGTGATCAAGTGTGTGCACGCTGCGACTGGGCTGTCATGTGACTTTTCCATCAGCAGGCCAGAGTGTGCATTTAAGGCAGAGATGCAAAAGTGAGTGATTTGCAGCTGCCATGCACCTGTTGGTGGTGACAGCAGCGCGTGTTTGGGGTATCATGTATAGCAGCAGGCGGGAGTGTGCGTGCAAGGCAGAGATGCAAAAGTGAGTGAATTGCAAGTGCCATCCACTGGTTGCTGGTGATAGCAACAGCGCGTGTGTGGGGTACCGTGTACATCAGCAGGCCAGAGTGCACGTTCAAGGCAGAGATGCAAAAGTGAGCCGTGACTGCGCCTGCATCTGTTTATTGACTGCAGTCAAAGGCAGCAGCAGGCAGCAGCAGCCTGCAGCGTATGACGTTCAGCAGGCTAACATATGGCGTATGTGCCGCTATGGCAGAGATGCTCATTGTGTTTGACTGGTTATGGAATTTGCCAAGCAGTTGCGCCTGCTGCTTCTGGCAGTATAAGGACGCGTGGTAGCACAGGGGTCATCGCTGATGTACACTGGTGCTGACGATTTGTTGCGAACCTGAGTGTCCCGCAGCCTGTAAGGCACGCTGGATCGCCGCTATGCTGCGCCGTACCGCCGTCATCAAGCAAACATCATCAGCAGCGACAAGCTGCTGACAAGCTTTTGCAAACCTGAGTGTCCTGCAAGCTGTGGGGCACGCTGGACCGCCGCTATGCTGCCCTGTACCGCCTTGTCAAAGCCTGGGCAGCAGTACATGGCGTTAATGACGCTGCTTCAAACCTGATTGCCCTGCAGGCTGTGGGGCACGCTGGACCGCCGTTATGCTGCACTGTACTGACTTTTTCAAGAGCTCCGTCAGCAAACGGCAAGCAGATACTGACAAGTGTTTGCAATTACGGGTTGATTGTCTTGCAGGCTGTGGGGCACGCTGGATCGCCGCTATGCTGCACTGTACCGCCTGGTCAAGGCCTGGGCAGCAGCACATGGCGTCAATGACGCTGCTTCAAACACGCTCAACAGCTGGAGCTGGGGCCTCATGGTGGCCTTCTACCTGCAGGTATGTAGCATCATAACACGTGTTACTTTGTCTTTGAACTCATCTTTCACTGTGCTAGTAGCGTGCATCAGAGCAGTAGTCAAACAGCAACACGGAGCCTCTTCAGGTTGTTGTACTATGGTGCACCAGCGTCATAAGGCATGTCAACGCCACGTGCCTACTCTTCTAGAGAAGTTGTAAGGCGGACTGCATCCTCTTGCTCTTCCTGCTGCTTGCGAATGTGCTGCACAGAGCGAGCAGCCAGCGGTGCTGCCACCGCTGTGGCAGCTGCTAGTGCAACGGGAGCCGCGCATGGCAGCACACACAAACTCGACATCATGTTACTCTTGCTGCTTCGCTGGTCTTGATTTTGCCACGCGCCTGCTCACCATGATTGCCGCCCCTGCCCTCCCTGCCCTCCCTGCCATGCACTCTTGTGCAAATTCTGCAACAACACAGAGCGAGCAGCCAGCGGTGCTGCCACCGCTGTGGCAGCTGCTAGAGCAGCGGGAGCCGCGCATGGCAGCCCCACGTGTCCTGCAGGGTTCAGGCGTCAGCTCTGCGGCCCTAAAGCGCACCCTAAACCTCGCCATGATCAACACCGGGGCTTACGTCAGCAAGCGCAGCCGTGAGGGTTCAAGCGGCCAGAACCAGAAGGGTTTAGCGGAGCTGCTGGCGGGGTTCTTTGAGGTTTTTGGGCAGCAGATGACGCGGTGGTCAGAGGCGCGACAGCACGGCAACACGCGCTGCAGCACGTGGTGAGAACAGCTTGTGAACAGTTGCTGGTCCTGTCTTTCAAATGGTCTGATGGCACTTGCTAGGCACACTGTACTACATGCTTGTTTGTCTGCGGTTGTGCAGCACGGCAACACGCGCTGCAGCACGTGGTGAGATCAGCTTGTTAGTAGCTGCTGCTCCTGCCGTAACAGCTGTGTTCAGACTTGCGGCGTGTGACCTGCTGCATCTGTTTGCGTCTATGGTGGTGCGCTTCCGCTGGCATGCCTGTCTGAGATCATGCACCGCTGGCTGCTGCCTGTCTTGCAAGCATGCACACGTGGCACAGTGCTCGCAGTGTGCTGCGCATGCTTGCAAGCTCAGCTGGTATGATTCACAGCACTGGCTGTAGCTGCTGTATGTAGGTATGTCACACGCTGCTGTTCTGTGCTGTGCTGTTCGCTGCAGGTGGGGCAGCTGGTTTGATGCTGCCTGTCTTGCAAGCATGCACATGTTGCACAGTTGTCACACCTACCTACAGCAAGCATAGCGGGTCGGGTTTTCTGGGACTGAAGTTACTGTGTGTCACCTGCTGCTGTGCTGTTGTGTGTGGTGCAGGTGGGGCAGCTGGATTGATGCCTCCTGGCCAGGCAACACGCCGTACATCTTCAGCATAGAAGACCCCTTCAACGCAGGTGCGGTGCGGTTTGAAAGCGATCTGGAACATACAGAGTATTGTCCTGCAGCCCGTAGATGTGTGTTGCTGCCGTTGCTGTTGCCATACGTTCTCAGCTGCGCACTTGAAGAGGATGCCTTCAACGCGGGTGCGGTAGTACAGGGTGGTGCCCTGCAGCCTGTACATATGTGTTGCGACTGCTACTTTGCTGTTGCGTTTTCTGCAAAGCAGACCCCTTCAACGCAGGTGCAGTTATATTGTACGGCACATACAGGATGGTGCCCTGTAGCTTGTAGATTTGTGCTGCTGTCACAGCTGCGGCTACTGCTGCTGCTGTTGCCGTACATCTTCAGCATAGAAGACCCCTGGAACGCCGGTGCGGTAACATTGTTCAGCACAGACAAGGTGGTGTCCTGCAGCCTGTAGATACGTGTTGCGACTGCTGCTTTCTTGGGGCCTGCGAGTCAGCAGCTGTTTCAGACTGAATCTGGAACAGTTGCTGACTCGCAGGCCCCAAAGCAGGTACAAGTTGTACATCCTTAGCATGATAGATTACTTCAATGCAGGTGCAGTAAAGCAAACATTTGACACATACAGGGTCATGCCCTGCAGCCTGCAGATGTGTGTTGCAGCTGCTGCTGTTGCTGTTGATGCATTCTCAGCATAAAAAGCCCCTTCAGCTGCGTCCTGCGCATCTCCTTGTGATGTATAGTATGAGGCTTGATTGCTTTGTGCTGTCTTTGCGGCCTACGCCACATTGTGGCAGCTGTTTCTATTTGTACATTTTCAGCATACAAGGCCGCCGCAACGCAGGTGCTCGAGACAAATGGCTACATTTGCTGAGGATTTTGCAGCCTGCAGATGTTCGTTTGGGACTGCTGCTGCCGTTGCCAGGAACTTTACAAGCTAAGATGATATCTTCAGCAGATACTATGGATGCATCGAAGGGGCGCAGCTACTAACGTTATGTTATTGACTGCTAGAATGCTGGTATATTGGCCGCAGTGCGCTAGCTGTGCCCAATGTTTCAACAATCTAGCAGTTGATAACATAATGTAGTAGCTGGTTCCTTTGATGCAGCACATGCCAGCGCAGCACATGGCAGTGTGGTATGTTCAAACGCCACCCAACAACGCTGTTGCCGCATGTCCTACAGGCGACACTGCAACTTGTGTCCGAGCTCATTGAGCGCACTCAGCTGAGTCGCTGAGTCATGCTTAGTGTTGCGATAACCCGGCTTCTTGTTCAAGTAAATCACAGACTCGGACCAACAACAGTCTGAACTTCACTCACAGTAGCTGTAGCCAGTCGCACGGCTTAGCTGCTCTAAATTGCTGTGATACTCCGGCCCCGTGCCCGCGCAGCGCGGGCTAGTGTAGGCCGAAGCTGACATGTCGGGTTGCAGCTGGCAGGCTTGTTTGCCAATACTCTGCTGGCTGCATTCATGCTCTGCAGGCGACAACACAGCACGTTCTGTTGGCTCCCACAACCACCTGAGCTGCACCAACTGCGTTACACTCAAAACACCAATGCTCTACTGGCTGTTGCGTTTATGCATGCAGGTGACAACACAGCACGTTCCGTTGGCTCCCACAACCACCTCAGTTGCACCAACTCAGCGCGCTACATCGCTTGGACCGTTACCACCTCTGCACAGCTGCTGCGCGAAGCACTGGACGCCAAAGCAGTAGGCGACGCAGTCGTCACACCAACAGCAGCAGAGGCCAGCGCTAGCACAAGTGCGGCCAGCAGCCCTATGTTAGGCACTACACAGGTAGAGACCGCAGCAGCAGCAGCAGCAGCAGGGCCTAGTAGTCCTGGGGTGCGTAGCTTGGCAGACTGGCTAGGCAGTAGCAGCAATAACAACAGCAGCTGTAGTGAGCCTGCATGCCAGCGTATGCTGTCTGCGTTTGCATGGCTGTTTGGGCCGCCTGCAGTGCTGCAGCTGACTCAGCAATCGCTGCTGCCGCTGCCGCTGCTGCGGCAAGTAGAGGTGCGGCTACCGGCTGATGAGCTATCACGCATCGCAGCAGAAGCAGCAGGCTTCGGTGACTGCTGGGCCGCACTTTCCAACAGCAGTAGCTTGTGGTGTGCTGACAGCAAAAACGCATGCCTGTCAGACCCCCTAAAAGTGAAGCAGATCCAAGGGGCTCTGCAGCTTTTCCAGCGGTTGATGCAGCGGTTAGATTCGCAGGAGGAGCAGCAGCAGCAGCGGCAGCTGTGTGTGTGCATGGGGGATTTCCTGCAGTGGAGGAGGCAGCATATGCAGCAGCTCTGGCAGCAGCAGCAGCTGCAGAAGAAGAGCTTGCAGGACGACTTGCAGGAAGGCTTGCAGGAACTCCGGGTGGGCTCGGCGCCGCCAGATCTGCAGCCGCAGCAGCAGCAGCGGCAGCAGCAGCGACAGCGGCGCAACCAGCCCAGGCAGCAGCAGCAAGGGTTTGGACTACCAGGTGCTTCATCGGCTGTTGCGAATGCGCTAGCTGCTGGCGGTGCATTGCAGCCTGTTGCTGGCGGCGTGCATATGCAGGGTGCAAGCGGCAGCAGCAGCAGCAGCAATGTGGGTATGCAGCGCCGGGCACAGTCAGTGCCTGCAGCCGCAGGGCTAGCATCAGACGAGCAGCAGCATGGTGGCATTGACGCTGCACGGTATAGACCGTTGTTGGCACAGCATGCTGGCAGCAGCAGCAGCAACAGCACGCGTGGCCGTGGGAGGGGTCGGGGTCGGTATAACAGCAGTATTGGAGCAGCTGGTGACAGCAGTAGCCTACTGAGTAGTGAGGTACATTTGGATGATGCTGGTCATAGTAGGAGGCAGCAAGGCAGGGCAGCAGAAGGCCAGCAGCAGCAGCAGCAGCAGCGGGGTCGGCCGCCTCGTGGTGGGGTGGCTGCTGTGGTGCTGTCACAAGCAGGCCTCACAGGCAGCAGCAGTGGTGTGAGTCATCACAATGACGCAGCAGGGCAGCAGCAGCAGCAGCATGGCAGGGGGTCCCGGGGTGGTGGTGGTGGCAGGCGGGGTGGAGGCAGCAGCAGCAGGGCGCAGAGTGGGCCGCAGCAGCAGCAGCAGCAGCAGCAGCGTGGTGAGGCATTTGCAGCGCAGCCTGCCTGAGAGACCCTTCAGCTCATAGCAGGGCTTCATGTATATCGTCAGTATGCCAGAAACGGCTGATCATGATGATATTGCGGGCCTTCAGTGTGATGTAGTGCTACAAAAGCTGCAGCTAGCAGCGCAGGGGTGACTAAAATCACAGCTGGACAGCAGCAGCAGCAGCGGGGTCGGCCGCCGCGTGGTGGGGTGGCTGCTGTGGCGCTGTCACAAGCAGGCCTCACAGGCAGCAGTGGTATTAGCCATCATGACGGGGCAGGGCAGCAGCAGCAGCAGCATGGCAGGGGGTCCCGGGGTGGTGGTGGTGGCAGGCGGGGTGGAGGCAGCAGCAGCAGGGCGCAGAGTGGGCCGCAGCAGCAGCAGCAGCAGCAGCAGCGTGGTGAGGCATTTGCAGCGCAGCCTGCCTGAGAGACCCTTCAGCTCATAGCAGGGCTTCATGTATATCGTCAGTATGCCAGAAACGGCTGATCATGATGATATTGCGGGCCTTCAGTGTGATGTAGTGCTACAAAAGCTGCAGCTAGCAGCGCAGGGGTGACTAAAATCACAGCTGGACAGCAGCAGCAGCAGCGGGGTCGGCCGCCGCGTGGTGGGGTGGCTGCTGTGGCGCTGTCACAAGCAGGCCTCACAGGCAGCAGTGGTATTAGCCATCATGACGGGGCAGGGCAGCAGCAGCAGCAGCATGGCAGGGGGTCCCGGGGTGGTGGTGGTGGCAGGCGGGGTGGAGGCAGCAGCAGCAGGGCGCAGAGTGGGCCGCAACAGCAGTAGCAGCAGCGTGGTGAGGCATTTGCAGCGCAGCCTGCCTGAGAGACCCTTCAGCTCATAGCAGGGCTTCATGTATATCGTCAGTATGCCAGGAACGGCTGGTCATGATGCTTTCCAGGCGGGCCCCCAGTGTGGTGTCAGCTGACACACTGCAGTGCTGCAAAAGCTGCAGCTGGCAGCGCAGGGGTGAATGGATGCCATCCATTGTGGCACAACTGGCCGGCAGCAGCAGCAGCAGCGGGGACAGCAGCAGCAGGGAGTAGCGCGCGGGGTGGCGGCAGCAGCAGGGCGCAGAGTGGTGCGCAGCAGCAGCAGCAGCAGCGTGGTGAGGTCTTCAAGACCTGCGGCAGCGCAGCCTGCCTGATGACCTTGAGCCAGACACATCATCATCATCATCATGTTACCCATTAAGCCATAGCATCAACGCCATCGGCCCCGCGCCCCTCAGGAGCGGAAGAAAGAGGG
>CADDIJ020002760.1:0-12879 GCA_902809745.2 Tetradesmus lagerheimii | reverse complement strand
ACAGCCTGCTGTCTGCGTTGCCTGCAACATGGTGTACGCGGGCTGCAGGCCGCCCGCCGCTTGCTATGCGGCATGTCTGGTTGATGCAGCGGCCTCCCGGCCCTAAGCGGCTCCACCAGGGTGTTTGGGGGTTATTTGTTTAGCTGCTCTGAATGCCGTGGATGTTGGCAGACGGCGGGCTAACACGCTGCACATTCCGCCGCCCGCGCCTGCTGCGCCGCGGCCGTCTGCGCCGCCGCCGCAATGGCAGGTACCTATTACAGATGTGTTTCAACCTGCAGCTCTCACTGCTGCGCAGCAACAGCATAACCAGCTGGTTGAGCAGCGTGGGCAGCAGCAGCAGCTGCAAAAACAACAACAGCGACAGCAACTGATAGCGCAGGTGTTACAGGAGGCGAAGCAGCAGGCGGTTTTGCGGTTTTGGGAGTTGCTTGCTGATTTTGTGGCAATGGAGGCTGCGCCGGCTCATTGGCGTGTTGCGGTGCCTGAGATCACCCGTTTTTGCGTTCTGATCCAGCACAGCTGCGCATTGTACTGGCGCCCCGCTCTGGTTGACCTTCCTGCTTTTACATGCTGTGCTGTCCGTAGTTGTCCGGTTTCCACTTTCTGGCAAGGCCATGTTGCACGTCGTGTGTCACTGTGCTTGATTTTTCAGCTCTGTGTGTCGCAATGCGTGCTGCTATGCTTGCCAGCCATGAGGGTTGCAGAAGCAGTAGCACCTTAGTTTGCATGCCACATGCAGTGTCTCCTGTCGGTCCCGCGTGCTCCTGCTTGCTGCAGTCTGGTGTGTACAGCGGTGCCTTGGTGCAATTATGCCAAACACCTATGGTAAGCAGCACCATTGTGCATCCCGCTTGCTGTTTGGACCATGCCTGCCTTCCCCTGTGCGTTTTGTGCCCTGTGCTTTGAGCACCCTGCTGCTTTTCGGGCTGCACTTCGCACATGCTGTACTGCATGTACTTGTTGGTTTATGGGGAGGTAGGGGCTGCAAGATGCCTCTGGAGTTTTACTTTGGTTGCATCTTGTGGCTTGCTATCGGGTTCTCATGATATGTGAGCTGAAAGAGGGGCAAGTGACTCGCTCTAGGGCGATAGCTTGCCCACCCCTGTAACAGACCTCTTCTTCTTCTGATGCTATGGCTTAATGGGTAACATGATGATGATGATTTCATGCTCGCAATTTGCCAACCCGCCTGCTGTCATTCATGCTCACAAAGCCAAACGCAAGACTCCATCACCAACACCAGAAGCTGACGACAAAATTCTGGACAACAGTAGTGTCACCAAGCGTGTCCAGCTATTCATATCAATACTTCATCGAGCAGCAAGCTGTTTGCGTGAAAACTCATAACAGTACCTTTGCAAATGTGCTCAATTGAGCGAAATTCCGGTTGCACAGCGTCGTGCCTCCACGCAACATGAACCTGGCAAACCATCATGTTTCAACCTGTTGAACGTGAAGTGAAGATAGGTGCAGGCAGCATCACCATGCAGAGCAACTCCTGTGGACAACATGCAACCACATGCCCAGGGGGCCCAGTAGTGTGGCACTGCTGTGAAATGCCCTCATTGGTGCTCGAATACAAATATGTAACCGTTGACAAACATCAGGCTCAAACTTATTTGTAACCCCAGTACAGCCACCCTCTCACCCAATCTAGTGTATACACAGCTTTCAAACAGAGTGTTCCAAACCACGCGGCACAGAACATGAAACTCAAACACCCAGCCAACACAATGCTGGCAATCTGCCAGTGGCAGCAGCACATACTTCATGTACACCATGCGGATGCAAAATTTTTTCCCAAAGTATTCTGAACTTTCCGTGCCCTGCTATTTTCAGTAGCAGGGTGACCTGCTGCAGGGACATCTCAACTGCACATGTTTTGTATAGCTCTCGCAGCAGCCAGTTGCTGTTGCTGACAGTGTCAGTCAACCATCAACGCACACAAACAGAACTCTCACCAAAAGCTCTGAGCAGCAGCATGCTAGCTGCCAGCTAGCAAGTGTCTTGCCATGTACAAGTTTCACACATGCAATGCAGCAGGCACCAAGCGGTGCTTGTAGAGCAGCTCCAGTTTGCTTCATGTCCAGCCATGCTCAAAGCGAGACACAAGTGTGCCCTGCCCACGGTGTTGAGGTACTGCCGTTGAACACGTTGTCTACTTGGCGTCCACCACCTTGGCATCGCCGCTGATGCCGGTACCAGCAATGCTTACATCGAGATCATCACGCGGCACAGCAGCCTGCAGGATCACAGAATGACAGGATGCAGATCATCATCAGCAGTTAGGTCCGCGGGTGCGCGTATACGCGTACAGTGTCCTACCAGCACATGTTCGAAACTAGTTTCTCAACTGACATGTTGCTACAGCATTGACTGCAGGTGCGGTGAGGTTTGAAGGCATTGAGTTGTCTGCCGCACCTCAAACGATCCTCCCAGCTGTCCATGCGCGGTGTTGCTGGGCATGCTTGTGGCTGCGTCCAGCTCCAGGAAGTGTGTCTCGCTGCCTCCCTTGCGCCACCAGCTGCGGTGCTGGTACCAGCCGTTGGCGGCAAACACCAGCAGCGCCAGCAGCATGGCGCCCAGCCAGGGCAGCCACGTCATGGGGCCCAGGGAGCCTGCAAAGGGGGGGGGGGACACGACGCACACATGATTATCAGTGACAGGGTATCACAGTCACACCACGCAGATGCATGGTGCATGATTAAATGAACGAACATATTGGCAGTGTGGCTGCTGTAATGCATGCCATGCACTTGTTACGTGGTTGCTGACCAAGCTTAAGCGTCTTACAGGCGCTCAATTGCTGCCTCACCAATCAGGAAGATGTTTGCGAACGTGCCCAGGCAGGGCAGGAGGGGGTTCAGAGGCACTGCAAAACCCTCAGGGCGGTGCACACGCGGCAGCATGTAGAAAGAGAGTGCGCCGGCCAGCCACACCAAACCACCAACAAGGATGTAACCCCGATGGGCCTGGTAGAAGTAGGGGAAGGCAACCAGGCAGGAGCCGATGACAACGAGTATTGTTGGCACGATGACGCGCCAAGCTGGGATGCCCTTGCCAGCAACGTAGCGTGCACGGATGGCGACGCTCTGGGTGACAACACCAAACGCAAAGAGTGTCCTGGAATAGTAACACAGCAACAGCAGGAGCAGCAGCACAAGGAGTTTTGAGCCAATGCAAAGGCAGACACGAACATATCAAGCAGCAACTGGGCCGCAAACGCAACAGGACACGGCATCGCTTCACTCAATGTTGTCCACTGGCAGGGGTTGAGAGCTGCAGATGCCACTGCAGCAGCACACCTATAGATAAAGCATGCGGTAACAGCTGGAATGCCTTGCAGCATTCATGATGGACGTTTGGGTGTGCTTTGTGTGGTACCCTGAAGTTTGCTGCTCACCCCATGGACACCAGGTCGGCCAGGACTGAGAGTGGCACAAAGAAGGCCAGCCCGGCTACAATGGATCCAGAAATGACTGTGGCAAGGACAGGGCCGCCAGTCCTTTGGTTCACACGTGCCTGCACACACAGGGACAGAGGTGGCGTATGAGTAATAGCACTACCGTAGTTGTCTTGTCGGACAAGTTATCTACAGCAACTTGCTGTACGGTAAAGCCATTGCTGCAACATGTTGCTGGGACCGCATTGGTGGCCTAGGTGGCTACAACGTTGGAGCGTTGCATGTGCGCTTGCACACGTGCATGCGCCAAGGCTCGCTCTACTCTTATGCACAGGATCGACCTGTCTCATTCTAGAAGCTTTAAGACTGGGTAACCTTCCGGAGAGTTCTGGAACGACATGGCCGATACCAGAAAGATCCAGTTAGTTACCAATTTATGTGGAGCGTCCTCTTACGTAGAGGAGCCTGTGCACAACACACAAACATCCACAGACCATCAAGCCCCCAATCAAGATATCTCTCAACATACAAACACATACAAGCCGACACATACAATTCAACATACATACATAAGCACATGTACGTAAGAGAGGGGACTAGGTCAGCCCAGCCTCCCTTACTCTAGAGCCAACCCAATACTACTGCTACTACGCCACCTAACACCACTGCTAATCCAGTGCTAAAGAGTGTGGGGAAAACACCCCCTTATATACCTCTGCCCAATCCGTAGTAGCTTTCTGGGAAACCTACAATAACGCTTCTAGACATCTCTGATGAGTCACCAATCTCTAGAACCTTCTAGATGTTTCATATGTCAGGATCCTTCCGGAACCTTCTAGAGAACCCCGAGTTGCCATTAGATGAATCTACGTACTTCTAGATCCTTCCGTATCTCTCCTGTACATCAACTCACATAAGGAGCATTCTGGAACATTCTTTACACACACTAGTGCTATAGCTTATCCTATTCCTTACAGTGGCAAAAGCACGTCATTTGCTAGTATGCTAATGGGATGCCATGCAGTATCAAATCACCATGGCCTGGATGCAGCAAGCAATGCAGCTGCAAGAAACGCCAATAAGCAACCAACATGAGCGTAAGCAGGTGTACTGCATGCAGGCATATCAAGCAGCAGCTGCCAGCTCACCAGGAACTCAGGGATGAGCCTGCAGCGAGACATCACCACCACAAGGCGGCTCATCGCATACAGGGAGGCAAATGCGGTGTTGAAGGTGCCTGCGCACGCGCCGAGGCTGACGATGTAGCTGGCCCAGGGGTAGAACTGACCCAGGGCAACGCTGAAGGGCGCGTTGGAGTCAATGGCATAGTAGGGCACCATGCCTGCAGAGCACAGCAGCAAAGGAGAGCAGGGGCGCTGTTGGACGTAAGCACATAAAGACACTGGTGTTTGAGGTGATGCAGTGATGCGTGCAGCATGGCACTGAGACCCAACAGCAACAGATGTGTGATAAAGAAAGGACGGAAGTAATCAAAACTTGCTGCTGGATGTGATATGGACTCCATACCACATCTTGGGTGTTGACATGCATGGAGCAGCGGCGATTAAAAGCATGACTGTTGCTGCATGCATGACAGACACAGAGCCCTAACTTCAGCAATTCGCTCACCGGTAATCACAGTGGATGCTGCTGCATACAGCGCTGTGCACATGCCCAGGCAGAGTGCTGTTGCCAGGGGGATGTCACGCCTGGGGTTCTTGGCTTCTTCTGCTGCATTGGCAATCATGTCAAAGCCCACATACCTGCAAGCAGCACAGCAGCAACGTGCACAGTGCAGATGGTGGTGCGCATTCGGTACCGCATTGTATTGCTGAGCTGAAGTGATGTGCAAGATAATCGCTGGCAGGTATGGCTTGTGCAAATGAGGGCTGCACTGAGCTTATTGAACACAGCTGGGCAAGCTGCCCGTAAGGTGCCCCCACAGGGAGCCATAGCGCATGTAAGGTCCAACATTGCAAAGTGCAGATGATGCACAGACCAGCCTCTGTCTTTTGGCTGGCGTTTGAATTGAAGCTATCAATAAGTGGCAGTTCACTTGAACTGGCAGATGTTGATTCAGTCGCTGGAAGCCAGTTCGACACTCACGCGAAGAACACACTGGATGCTGCTTTGATCACATTCTGGAAGCCGAATGGGATGAAGCCGTTGGGCTCCGTGTAGTTGGCTCGGTTCACCTTGGGGGCACCTGCATAGAGTGGCAGCAACAGGGGCAGCAGCGGCGCACAAAGCAGCGACAAGTTAGCCAGGCTGAGAGAATAGTGCGGAGGGTTGAGCCGAATGTGCCATATGGCAAGCGCAAGCTGCAGGGACATGTGTACACGCCGCGGTGAATCATTGCTTGTGTGAAAAGAGCTGCAGCGGTGAGCGTGTACACATGTCCCTGCAGCCTGCGCTTGCCATATGGCACATTCTGCTCAAGGTGATGCCATCACTAGTGACCTCTACGTTTGTTCGCAGCTTGGAAGGTTGCCGCTACATGATGTGTAGTGGCGTGTATGGGGTCTGGCTCAACGCTTTGCGAGCTGGTTCTGTATCCTAAGACATCACACAGTACAGCTCTAAGGTAACATGCTGCATGTGACATACGGTCAACAGCACTCTGCGTGTGCTGATGCCTTTACAACACACCCAAGAAGATTGCCATGAGGATTGCCACCAGTGAAATAGCCACAGTGAAGGCATTGAACCAGAATGACTCCTTCACTCCAGCCACCAGGATGACAATCAGGATGACGACAGCAGCCAGCGCAATGGGGTCGATGATGATCGCGCCAAGCTTGTCGTCACAGGCAGCCACGCAGAACTGCAGCGAGCCAGAGGGCCGACCTGCAGGTGCAGTCATAACACAGCAGATATAGCAGAGTTTGAGCCACGGCGAATGTACGAGGACAGTTGAGCAGGCAGAGGATAGTGCCCAGCATACCTAACTGAGCAGCTCACAGGTCGTACAAAGACACAGCAATTCATTGTTGTGCTGCAAAAGTGTGTCAACCAACACCAAAAGTGTGTGTCGAAACTGGGGAAGGGTCATGCAGGCAGGCATAGTAGGCAGTGCTGGTGCGCACCTATGAGCGTGGTGAAGTAGCTTGAGAAGCCCTTCACGACGGTGCTTGCTGCCAGCAGATACTCCAGCATCACATTGGCACCAACCACCCAGCCGACAAACTGGCGTAGGCAATAGCGGGGGTTGTAGCGCAGATGCAGTTGGAGGCAGGGAAAACGGGGAGGGACAGGGAGCAGCAGCAGCAGGTCAGTGGAGATTCAAAAGAAGTGAAGGCTGCTTGGGCGGCTGGTGTGGCCAGCAAGTAGCATCAGCAGTGCTCATGCAGCAGCTTCCATTGAATGCACTGATTAGCCAGTTAGCCCAACACACAGCTAAATCCGCTCTTTGACACAGGTGACAGGCCAGCTGCCAACCATGCACCAGCTGCAGGGCAGCCAGCTTGCTCGATGCGGGATACACATGCCATGCATAGTATGCACGATGCACTTGAGCAGCTGCTGCTCTTGCACGTCTGCAGATGCGAGTGCAGGACGTGCCTCCCACCTTGCCGTACATCAGCGTTGCGTAGGCAAAGGCGCCACCAGTGATGACCACCTCACTCGCAAACCTGGACACAGAGTAAGCAAGCAGCATCAAGTCTGCAACCACATATGGACGGTAAGACCAGCTGCTGTGCTGCAGACATCAGCGGCAACAGGTATGCACAGCATATGCGCTGAAACTGGACTGCAGCGGAGGCTGCACTAGCTGGGTGGGCATCACATGCCAGCAATGTGGTGTTGTCGTGGTGTATGCTACGTTGCCTGCCCCTGTATCTGGCGGCAAGCACCCTGCAGTGCTCTGGCTGCAGCCTACATGCTGCTGGCATGCATGCATGTATGTGATGGCAGCAACTCAGCAGTTTCTGCTGCAACTCATAGCCAGACTCACTCAGCGTAGCAGAGGGCTGTCAGCGTTGAAATGGCACCACTGATGAGGTAAGAGATCATGATGGCAGGCCTGCAGCAGAAAAAGCCGCAAAAACTTTTTACAATGCATGTCGGCCACGCATTTGCACGCAGTGCTCACGTGATATCATTTGCACTGCTGCCAGCACTAGCTAGGCTAGAGGCCAGTGCTGCCTTATGGGGCACACCCTGCGTCCAGGCTGTCATATGTGAAGCCGTGTGTGCACACATGCAGTGCCTCATTTGAGCACATAGTTGACTCGCCAGTGTTGCTGGATCAGCAGTTTAACAGCTCCTGACAGCAGCGACAACTCAGACTATAGCAAGATCTGGCAGACCAGGCTACAAGGGCTCAGTATGCCTGCTCACCCAGCATTGGTCTTGGCCTGGATGCCTGTCACGACAAAGATGCCTCCTCCAATGATGGCAGAGATGCCATAGGCCCACAGCTCAAAGAGCCCCAGCACACGCTTCATCTCCTTGCCGGTCTTGACCTCAAGCCCATCCTGCAAGCACACAACAGCATCAGGGGTGCATTCAGGTGACTGGCAGGCGAGTTGAGGCATCCTCACTCACTGCATGTGCAGCTGCACTGCCACTTCAATCAATGGCGCCAAAATTTTGTGGGATTACACGACTTGGACTGTATAAAGCAGCAATTTCTGCTGCAAATGTCGAGATTGCACACAGGTTGACAGCGCCACCAGCACCGCGCGATGTGGCCATTCCGCGGTATGCTGCCGCTGCTGCTCAAGAGCATCTGCAACCACCGATATCTGCGCTGCAACAACGTCACGACTTGGCGACAGGTGCTCACCTTGGCCTTCAAGTAGTACTGTCCGTACGAGCCATATTGGACCGTCATGCTGCCCAATCCTGCAAAATCATACGCACGAACAAGTCAAAGATGTCGAGTAGTAGCATGCGAACTGCAAGTCCAACCAGCGGGGCCCTGCTGACACCGGGGACTGGTAATCGGGCAATCAGTTGTCAAGGGCACACTGCTTGCATGGGACAACAGCATTCCAAGACAAGTTAGATACAATTTAAAGACATGCAAACCATATCACGTGCGTTGCAGTCACCTTGCACGTTCGCTCCAGAATTTGCGTGGCTGTTCTCGTAACGAAGGACTCCAAGAAGATGTGTGCACACGTTGCAAGGAGGCCAACCGTGAAAACTGCTACGCTGAGATACGGAAAATGGAGCATAGCAGGGTACATATAGCGGCGACAGTTGATGTTGATCATGCCGGTTTACCAAACTTGTAACAACGCTACTACCCTACTACCAGGCCGACACGTGCACAGCATATCAAATTCCCCTATGCTACCTGCACAGCTTCATTGCAGGACAGCAAATATCGGGTGCTCGGTTGCAGTCAGCACGTTTGCCGTCTTTAGAATAGTTAATGGATTATAATTTCAAATTAATAGTTAATCAGACGGTTAGCAGGGTCTCGCGCGGCCTGTGGGCGCCGTTCGTAGCATGACCAAGAAATCACCAGCTAGGACGGGTCGCCGGGCCCTAGCAGCTGCTGCTAAGCCAAGGCCAGTCACACGTGGCACTGTCAACTACGGGGCAGATGCTGAGGCAGCGCAGCAGCAGGATCAACAACCTCCTGCAGGGCAACAGCAACAGCAGCAGCAACAGCCTGGCCAGCAACAGCAGCCAGTGCTTGGTGCACTGCAGCAGCGAGCGGACCTACGGCGCCTGGACGCCTTGGACCAGAAGGTGCAGCAGCTTACAGCAGAAAATGCCGAGCTCAAGCAGAAGCTAGCCAGCCTTGAGCGCAGCAGCGTGAGCTCCGCTGCTGCCCTTGGGCAGACTAATGCCGCAGCCCTGTGTGCTACCCTGGAGCCTCAGCTTGTTGATCTCTCGCAGCAGCTGGCGGCAATGACAGAGCGGTTGGAGCAGCAGCAGGCCACGGTGCAAGCTGCTGCAGCAGCTGCAGAGCAGTATCGCAGTTTCCTGTCAGCCATGGGTGTGCAGGATGTTGCATCAGCGCGCGGCCGGGCGCGCATGTGGGACAGCACTGAGGCAGTAGCAGGACTGCAGGAGCAGCTGCAGCAGCAACGCGCTGCTTCTGCTGCGCTCGAGCAGAAGTATGAGGCGCAGCAGGTGATCAGCGGCCAGCTGCACTCCGCTGTGCAGGCGCTAAAGCAGCAGCTTGACAAGCAGGGCGGCGCCGTCACTGTGGTTGCGCATGCACCTGCTAACATGCACCCGGACCAGCTTGTTGAGCACCTGGCTGGGTGTGGTGGCATAGCAAAATGCAGCTTCATCAGCGCTCGGCTGGTCTATGAGCCGCGTAACAGCAGCAGCGGGCAGGGTCAGTCAGGTGGCGGGGCAAGCACTGCTGGCAACAGGGCTGCGGCTGGCGGCAGCGGCAGGGATGCGGGTGGCAGTGCAGGAGCAGGCAGCAGCAGCAGGGCAGCAGCTAGCAGGCAGCCTCTTGGCGTCTTTGAGGTGACCCTGGCTACGGCTAGCCTGCAGGACACCTATCTGGGCGGCCGCATGCGCGGCAACCTGCGGCGCGCGGGCCTGCGCGTTTATGTGGAGGCCAAGCTGACACAGCAGCAGAAGGAGCAGCGTAAGGCTCTGCAGGGGGTGCGCAAGTCGCTGCTTGGCAATGGCGACCAGGTGCGGTGGAGGGGCCTTACCTTGCAGCGGTGGCAGGCTGGTGGGGCTAGCAGCAGCGGGCAGTGGGTGGCTGTGCCCCCGCCGCCGCCACCTCCCCCTCAGTCGCCACGGGGGGCAGCAGCAGCAGGCAATGGTGGGGGGGCTAGCGTGGCAGGTTGAGCGGGGCAGGGGCTGGGCATGTTGTGAGATTCTATGGTCAGAATGTGTGTGGGCAGGCAGTGGCTCGGGTGGCTGCGGCAGTTGCGGCAAACCCTAACTGTGACATTTATGCATTTGTAGAAACATTTTGTACTGCTGACACGTGTGATGAGCTGAGTGTGCCTGGCTATCAGGCTTTCCATTGTGTGCGGGCACATAGAGGCGGGCCTGGCCGCCCGTCAGGAGGCATCACAGTGTTCTTGCGCCAGACCTCGCCTGTGTTTGGCAGCGCTGGTGTTTCTGTTACCACGGATGCCCGTGCTGGCATTGTTTGGGTGGAGGTTCCAGCATATAAACCAATGGTGGCGTGCGTTTACTTTAGCCCTGCTGGCTCCCGGCAGTACCAAGCAGGTGCCCTGCACACGAACCCTGTTGGGGTTCTTGCAGATGGGTTGGTGTCTGCTCATGCCCGTGGTTACCGCCACGTGGTGCTTGGCGACTTGAACATCCGTATTGGCTGCATGCGTGATGATGTGCCCACAGACGGCGAGCTGTGCGTACCTCCCCACATGCCTGGCCTTACCACGGCCATGCTGCAAGAATATGCAGGCATACCCGGCCCTCGGGCTTCTTGTGATGTTGTTGTGCACTCTGACCGTGCTGCGGCGCTTATGCACTGCTTGCGCTCAGCGTGCTCAGTGGTTCTGAACGGCCGCGCCCCGGGTGATGATACAGGTGCATGCACGTACTATGCGCTGGACGCGGCGGGTCACATGCTGGCCAAAGTGTGGTTGATCTAAGCATGGTGTCTGCATCCTTGTTTGCAAGTGTGCGGAACTTTGAGGTGCTACCCTTTGCTCCTTCTACGTCGAGTGATCATTGTGCGTTGTTCTTGTGCCTGGCTGTTGTGCGGCACCTGGCCCAGCCTGAAGAGTTGCGTAACGTGCAGCCTGCATCTAGGACAGCAGGGCGGAGCCGCTGCACCGCGCCGCCCGCAAGCCAGCATGGGTTGACCACTGCTGGTCGGCGGCGTAGCAGGGAGTCTAGACCTCGGGCGTGCCGGCCGACAGCGGACAACAGTGAGCGCTACATTGGTGCTTTGCAGCGCAATAAGGCGCGATTTGAGTCTTTGCTTCAGTGCATGCGTGCTGGTACAGTTGATGTTAGCGGCGCACTGGAGGAATTGACGCAACTCATGCAGCTTTGTGGTGCTGAGTGTGACCCACCGTCATCTGTTGTGGCAGCTTCACGCCCGCAGCGCACTCAGCCGTGGTTTGATGATGAGTGTCAGCGCCTCTCTCAGGCATTTGATGGTGCGCATGCTTCGGCAGGGGAGTATTTGCGTGCAGCAATGTTACAAACGTGTTGTGCGCCGCAAAAAGTTTCAGCACGCCCAGCAGTGCCAGCTGCAGCTCCTGGATTCGTACTTTAGTGAGGAGCAACGCGATTTTTGGCGTGTGTTTTTGGACAAGCGTGGTGTGTCTTGCCCTCTTGATGATGTAGATGATTGGACGGCTTGGTTTTCTGACATAATGGCACATCCAACACAGCGGCCGCCGCTGTCGCCTGAGGCTGTGGCCTTGCGCTCTCAGCTGGCGGCAGTGCATCAGCACCCGCCGTCTGCATTCAACCACCTGAATGATAAGTTTAGATTTGCGGAAATTGTTGATGTGATGTGCTCCCTGCCATCTGGCAAAGCGGCAGACTTGAAAACCTTGACATGTGAGTTGCTGCGCTTCCCTGCTGAGGAAGTGCATGAGGCTCTAGCTGATGGTGCGCCTGGCCAGCCGCGCTCAACCTCTGGACCTGGTGATGCACCTCGCCGCCAGGGCTACGTCTTTGAGCTGCTGCTGCGTTGTGTGGCATGGGTGGTGCGGCAGATTACTGCAGCTAACATCACCCCAACAACGTGGCCGCGTGTTCTGCAATTGTGCAAGCTGATTCCGGTGCCCAAATCAGGGCAGGCTAGTGAGCCAAACAACAGGGACATGTATAGAGGCATTAGTGTGTCTAGCATTTATAGTCGTGTGGTTGACCGCCTCATGCACCTCCGCCTAGACCCAACTATGGAGAGCCTAGGTGTGCGTGCTGTTACACAGTGTGGTTTTTGCAAAGAACATGGCACAATTGATGTGTTGTTCACCCTTACGCATCTCATTAACAGGGCCCGCCACCAGCGTAAGAAGTTGTATGTTGTGTTCATAGATTTTAAGAAAGCTTTTGACACGGTTCCTAGAGACTTGTTGTTGGCACGTTGCAGGCAGCTTGGCATCCATTGCCGCTTCTTGTCTCTATTGGAGCGTCTATATGACACCATCCAGCTACAGCCCAGAATGCAAATTGCACCCTACGCCTTGTTACCGGCAATTTGGGGTTATTTATTGAGATGCTGCACGAGTTGATCACAATTCGAGGCAAGCCTGTTCCAGGTGGGGCTTCTGCTCCTCTTGGACCCAAGGTTGGCTCTCTTCATGTGCCTGATTTGCTCTATGCGGATGACGGCTGCTTGATTGCTGAGTCGCCGGCAGACGCGCAATGCTTGTTGGATTGCTTGCAGTTGTTTTGTGAGATCACTTGCATGGAAGTCAACATGCAGCCTAAGAAGACGTGTGTGGTGGTGTTCCGTGGCAAACGTGTGCCACGCCCGCGCTCAACTGCGTTCACGTATGCTGGTCAGCCCCTGAGCATTCAGAGCAGCTACACATACCTTGGTGCAGGGT
>CADDIJ020002759.1:44702-189341 GCA_902809745.2 Tetradesmus lagerheimii | reverse complement strand
CGTCACCAGGCACACACCAACAGCACACCACGCCAACAAAACCCTGCCCTCGGCATCTCGCGTCACCAGGCACACACCAACAGCACACCACGCCAACAAAACCCTGCCCTCGGCATCTCGCGTCACCAGGCACACACCAACAGCACACCACGCCAACAACACCCTGCCCTCGGCATCTCGCGTCACCAGGCACACACCAACAGCTCACCACGCCAACAAAACCCTGCCCTCGGCATCTCGCGTCACCAGGCACACAGCCCAAAGCACACCACGCCAACAACACCCTGCCCTCGGCATCTCGCGTCACCAGGCACACACCCCACAGCACACCACGCCAACAAAACCCTGCCCTCGGCATCTCGCGTCACCAGGCACACAGCCCACAGCACACCACGCCAACAAACCCTGCCCCTCGGTATCTCGCGTCACCAGGCACACACCAACAGCACACCACGCAAACAAAACCCTGCCCTCGGCATCTCGCGTCACCAGGCACACACCAACAGCACATTACGCCAACAAAACCCTGCCCTCGGCATCTCGCGTCACCAGGCACACACCAACAGCACCACACGCCAACAACACCCTGCCCTCGGCATCTCGCGTCACCAGGCACACACACCACGCACACAGCACAGCACCCTGCCCTTAGCAGCTCGCCTCATTGGGCACACACACCACGCCACGCACACACAGCACAGCACCCTGCCCTTAGCAGCTCGCCTCATTGGGCACACACACCACACCACGCACACACAGCACAGCACCCTGCCCTTAGCAGCTCGCCTCATTGGGCAAGCACCACACCACGCACACAGCACAGCACCCTGCCCTTAGCAGCTGGGGCACACACCACACCACAGCACCCTGACCTAAGCTGCACGCCTCACCGGGCAAACACACCACAGCACCCACTCACCTTGGTTGCAGAACCAGTTGCCAGTCTTCGTACGAATTGTGCCCATCATGTTCTTGGCCTAGCTCGTCACGAGTCACCTACATGATGGCCTGCTACTTAGAGACAGCAACAACAGCAGCAGCAGCAGCAGCAACACATGCGGGCTGAGACGGTTGGTCCCAGTGGATTTGCACAAGCATGAACAGCATTTTACACCCACGAACGGCATTCACACACACAATCACTGAGAATCTCACACATGCATACCTGACACACAGCTGCACACTTGCATGGACTCATGAGCCCAACCCGCTCTTTACTAGGCCAGCAGCCACAGCTAACACGAGTTGCTTCGCCTGGCAGTGGCACAGCACTTGTCAGGTTTCTGCTGGCGTAATAGTCGCAACGGGGGCAAGTCAGGGGGATCTCAATCAGGGGCCACAGGCCTTGCAAGCCCCCACCAGCCCTGACTCACCAGGCATGCATCACGCAACGATAAAAGTAACACCAATGACACAGCAAGCAAGGACGCACAGCTCAACAACCCACCTGAGACGCAGATTTCTTGACAGCTCCAAGTAGGCGGTAGAAGTCGTTGACCAGCAAGCAACTTGAAGTGCTGTGGCAGAGGGGCATAGCTCCATCACTGCAGCACACCGCCGCCCAAGTAACAGCTCAGGCTATTACTTGTTGGCCATGGGCGTCTTGGCCATGGGCTCTGATTGCTTGAGTTGTAGCACATTGCACTAGTGCCTGCAAGCAGCAGCAAACAGCAGGGGTGAGCACAGCGGGTGTCAGACGGACGCGTGTCCATTCACAGAGCACGCACAAGCATGCATCGCCTAGAAACACCAAAACCAACGACATGCACAGCACTCTGCTGCCAACACACATGCTGCTGCTGCCCGCTCAAAAACTGAGAGGGGGCCCGGCCAACAGGCTTTTCAACCTAATGAGTTGGAGCCACCCCCGCCAGTACTTCACAGACAGCAACAGCGCACATTCACACAACGTGCTGCACTCTGCTGTCAACATACATGCTCAGCATGGCACTGCCCGTTTAGAAACTGGGAGGGGGCCCGGCCCGTGAACAGGCTTTTCAACCTAATGAGTTGGAGCCGCCCCCACCAGTACTTCACAGACAGCAAAAGCGCACATTCACACAATGTGCTGCACTCTGCTGTCAACATACATGCTCAGCATGGCACTGCTTGCGTAGAAACTGGGAGGGGGCCCGGCCCGTGAACAGGCTTTTCAACCTAATGAGTTGGAGCCGCCCCCGCCAGCAGTGCACAGACAGCAGTGCACATTCACACGATATAAGCCGGCTCCTGGCGTGTCATGGACTTTCATTGCATGCTTGCAGGAAAGGTACACACACTCAACAACCCACCTGTACAGGTAGAACATGTAGACCACGTGAATTGTGTACAACAGGTGGACCAGGTAGAACAGGTGGCGGATGGTACCACATGCTGCAGCTGCCCAGGGGGGTTGTTGGACCTGCAACAGGTGGGAGCAGGGGCAGTGCAGCACATTCGAAGTGTCAGAGCACAGTGTGTGGTTAGTGCTGCAGGGCATGTGCTGCTGCAAGCGTTTCATGTAACTCATCAAAAGCAGCATGCTGCTGTGCTCTGGTACATGCTGCAGGTCATACACAGGAGGGAGCTCACCATGGTGAGGCATGGCCATGTCCCTGCTGCATGGCCTGGACTCACAAACCTGCCCCCATGCTGACGCCTATATGAATATACATATTCCTTCAAGCTATTACTGTTATGTCAAGCGCACCTGTGCTGCAGTAGGGGACGGTGGAGATGGCCGGGAGGAAAGCAGCAGCAGCACCTGCCGCTCTTTGGTCGGTTGCCATTGGTCCAAGCAGGCTTCCGCAGAGCTCGTTGCTGGCCTTATGGCACCTTAGACAAAGCTGATAGGTCGAGAAAGCAGCTGCTCTGGAGGTATCACAGACAGCTCGGTGTTGCCGGGTTGCACCTTCTGTCTTGTGCGGAGAGCTCGCCTCGCCGTCTGTGGTGCAGAAAAAGACAAAGAGTATGAAAAAGTCTCAGTTGCTCAATTCTACAACGCCAGTGCTGCATTCCAGCCATTGCATTCAGTCGGTTTGGCGGGCTAGTGACTCAGCCTCAGCGGGGGGTTTCTCACCTTGCTTATCATCTGATAAGGACGCCTCAAAGACGCTAGAGCCTCTTGCATTGATTGTAGGTCAGGGTTGGGCGCTCTGCTAGGCACATATGCAGCATCAAAGAAACGTGTTGGTCCGCATGCTTCACCAACAGAGGCAGGCTCACGCTTCATGCATATGCAAGTGTCAAAATCGCTATTTGAGTTGGCCGAATTGCGGGATAGTGCATTCAGAACCCTGGGGTGACCTGCCGTAACTCTATAACAACAGAGTGCACGTGTCAGGTGCACAAGTTCTTCGGAAATGAAAACGATATCACAAAAGGATGCTATCAATACAAAGATTTTGTTCAGTAATCCAGCTGGGTTGAGGACTGTAGGAAATGTGCGGTTACGGGGTGGTTGCAGCAAAGCCCATCTGCTGGCTACAATTATCTGCCTGGACAAACATCATCAGCCCAGCCTTCTAGCAGCAGAGTATATGACAGTACGATACGATGTAACATGACCACCCATTGCTGGTGCTAGGAACATGCCCAGACACCCACAGTGCTGCCGCACCGATTGCGCAGGTCTAAGTCAAACAGCCAGAGCAGCCATTTGGGCAAACCTTTCCAGCAACTTCAACGGCAAAACCGCTCACAAAAGCACGCATGCAGCGCTTCACCTGGATATTGTTGCAAAAATACGATGTGATCCTCGCTCAAGCCCATTCATTGGACCAGCTGTATCAGATATCAGCGGTCAAACAAACAGCCAGAGCAGCCATTTGAGCAAATCCATCTAGCACGGCAAAAACCGCTAACAGAGCACGCATGCAGCGCGTCACCTGAATTATGTTGCACCTGAATTATGTTGCACCTGAATTATGTTGCAAAACACACGATGTATTCCTCGCTAGGCAAGAAGCCATGGTGGTTCCATGTCTAGGCATGCATCTGTTGACCAACATACAGTGAGCATCATGGTTAGGGTGCATGCTGGTCCAAGAAATGGCAAATACGCATGCACACTGGTGTGCTCTACTCTTGGTGAAGCTGGTGACGCCAACATCCAGCACTGCATAAAGCACCTGCACTGTCAAACAATCCACCAAGTGCCAAACATGGTCAGGCTGCCTCTGCCGGAACCCATCATCTGCTGTGGAATGCATAATGTCCTGCAGCAGCACATCATCCCGGAAGGGCCTTCATCAGACCCGCAGCCGGCCTTGAATCAAGCAGCATTGTTCACCATCGTGCCGCCTCTGCTGCTTAATTCTGACGCAGGCGGATTCATTGGGCCAGCTGTTCTCAGCAGCCAGTCTCAGCGCAGGCACCATCATGCAATGCCATCTCTGCTGCTTTACTGCTGGCTCAAGCCCATTCATTGGACCATCTGCATCAGATATCAGCTTCAGCACAAGCACAATCATGGTATGTCGTCTGTGCTGCTGCCCCTGCTGTCTCACGCACGTGTCTCGCCAGTCCTGCATGTGCTTTGTCAAGTAAACATGGCCAGACTGCCTCTCCTGTACCTCAACATCCCCTGCTGTCTCATGCATGTGTCTCGCCAGTCACGCGCTCGTAGCCGCCCCTGAGCGCCTGCCTCGCGTCTGCCACAGCGTCCTCCACGGCATCAAACATCCTGCAAACATGTGCAGCGTCATGCATCAGAGGCGGCGGCAGCAAGTACAAGTCAGCATGAGCACAGGACAGGAGCGTTGTAGAGCAGCAGAGCACACGCAAGCTTGCACACCCGAGTGCATGTTGGTGAAACTGCTTGAAATGTGAGACATTCACTAACATACATTACTACCCCAAGACCTTTCCGGGCCACAGCCATGATGGTGCTGTCTAGCTGTGGGGGTGCCCCCCCCCCTGCTGTAACACTTGTGTATGCCAATGCGACAGGTGTGTATGCCAATGTGACAGGTGTGTATGCCAATGCGACAGGTGTGTATGCCAATGTGACAGGTGTGTATGCCAATGCGACAGGTGTGCATACCAATGTGACAGGTGTGTATGCCAATGTGACAGGTGTGTATGCCAATGCGACAGGTGTGTATGCCAATGCGACAGGTGTGTATGCATGGCGTGTGCTGCGTGACCTCACCTGCCGAACTGCAGTCCTGTCCCGTACAGTGACCATGAGATGAAGCCAGCAAGATTTACGTACAGCAGACGTGAACTATCACTGGTGTATGCCCCCCTACGAGCCCCCCGCTGGCTCCTGATGGGGGTTCCCACTCTTGATTGAGTAGGGCATGTAACGTGATGTAATGTATGCATGGCGTGAGATGCGTGTCCTCACCTGCCGAACTGCAGGCCTGTGCCGTACAGCGGCCATGAGATGACGCTGCCAGCCACACCGCCTAACAGCTCAGCCAGGATGTACACCGGCGCGGCCTTCCAACCGCAACCAAACACCATCGCAGGGCCTGCGAAACAAAGAAGAGAGTAAGCGATACCGCACAACACCATCACGTCGCATGGCATAATCAGGGAAGAACGGCCTAAAAACGCACAACCACCACTGTAAATGAAGAGGCAACAGGCAGCTTCATAAACAAACAGCAAAGCAGCAGTACTGAAGCCAGCAATGCTGGGCATCTGGCGCCTGCATTCATGCGAGTAATGCGCATTGGGTGTCTGCTGTATCAGCTGTGCACACATTTTCCCCAGGCATCTGGCATAACTGTTGGTAACAGCTGTAAGTAACAGCTCACCCAGGACGCGAGCAGGGTTGAGGGCAGCACCAGTGAAGCCGCCACCAGTCAAGGCAGATGCAAACAGCGCCTGCAGCAGAGCAGCCATGGCAGCAGGCTAGTTTGTTTTACTGCATGACAACTGTCTGCATCCAATGCAACCGTGAAATAGACTAGCAGACGTCATTCATTATCACCTTGGCCAGCTTGCCTGTTACTAACATTGTCAAACCGTCACTTGCTGTGTTCTGCCTGCCACGCACCAGCCCAGAGGCTAGTGGCCCCATAACGCCACCATCGTGTTGGCCCACAGCCATGTCAATGGAGCAAAGGGGGCTGATTGGATGTCCACCGCCACACGAGTGGGTTACGTGCGGTATGTTCACGATCAACACCCGCATGAGTTGAGTGTGTGTGGGGGGGGCAACAAGGAAACCACCATGCGCCTCCAAGCACTCTCCCATCACACCACAGTTCACGCACCAGTCCAATGGCGAGCGGGCCCATGACGCCAAAGTCAGGCTGGCCCACAGCCACGCTGTAGATGGTCACCACCAGCAGGAACGTCATGATGGCCTCCCAACCAAAGGCCTGGCCCAGGCTGATGCCCTGCAGTGTTATTGGTAGTATGACAATGTTATGACATGACGATGCAACAATGCAAGTGCGCAAAAGCAGGAAGAGAAGACAATGTGCTTCTGTCTGCGTATGCTCTGCAGCAGTGACTTCTGGTTCAAATGCACACAATAGCATACAATCGCAACAGCGCACAGCAGGTACAGCGGTCCTAGGTCAAGGTGGCTGACAGGAGCATGCTATTATAGCGTGTGTAGCTTACGTTGGGGGCGAAGCAGCCAACATCATGTGCATTGGGGATGAGCAGCATCTGCAGCAAAAGAAATTCCGCCAGGAGGCAGGCGTTCAGTTACGCTGTGTGCAGTCAATCGATGAGCCTGCTGCATGTGTGCATCCACCAAGCTTCAGACTTGCCAGGGCCCCACATTTGTCAACTGCTGAAGTGCACTGCAAAACAATAACCGTTATTGTAGATCATGATGATCTACAGAGGTACCCTCAACTGCCCGGCCTCCTATCACCTGCAAGCTACCCGTCACCAACGCATACAACTGCACATGTCTGAGCTTAGCCTAAGCTGCGGCACAGCAGGCAGCCCGGATGCATGCTGCCCATCAACCCCCACAGAAGCTTGGCATTATTTTCATTATTTCCTAATCACTCACGTGCATGGCTGCGGCCAGTGCACATCCAGCTATTTGGGCCACGATGTAAGCCAGGCCCCTGCTCACAGAAGTGTGACCCGTGACCAAAGTGGCCACAGTCACTGCATAGCGGCATGCACAAGGACAGCGAGTCAGCAGAGGTCTCCAGCCTGAAATTGTGATGTCTTTAGGCAGTGGTTGCAGGCCCGCCTGCAAGCATGTTGGCATGCTGACACGCAGACGCTGATGATGATGATCACGCAGGCGCTGTTGATCCCTGCAAGGTCGACAGACTGGAACGACTGCACACGCCTGCCTGGTAGCAGTCAATTACAATGCTTATGCGGCTGACAGCTTTTACAAGTGCACCTTAAATCCTATGTGTCAGGTCTCATTGCTAGCAGCTGCCTGCTGCTCACCTGCTGGGTTGAGGTGTCCCCCAGAGACATTGGCAGAAACGTACACAAGCACAGCCAGGGCAATGCCATTGGCAGCTGCTGCTGAAGAGCCGGGTGCCGCGGCTCCGATGAACGCGAACAAGAAGCTGCAGACAAACTCAGCAGCAATCGCCGCATAGAGCCTGGTGGTGGTGCCATCCTCAGCATGCAGCAGTCCCGGCATGTTTGCGTTGTGTGTGGAAAGCCGCTGCGCAGACAATATGAAGCGGTTCAATAACGGATAAGGCTGCAGTGGTGAACGACGTCCAGATTAAGAGCGGCCATGCCACGAACACGATAAGGATTACCTGCCAGCTGACTGTAGGGTGATCTGGGTGCCAAGTGTATCCGAACTGCCCTACGGGTGTGCTCTCAGATCAGTAAGCAGCAAATTGTGGCCGAAACGAACGCATCGGGATGGCTGGACGCAAGCAGCTCCAAGTTCCGGCCGTTGCAGGACTGGGGTTTGGGCTTAGTTCACAACCCCCCTGACCGGTCTATTGCGACTGCAGGACAGAATGATATGACTATAGCTACATGATACGTGCGCTTACGATCCTGGCCTTTCATCCAACTGGAGCAGCAGCAGCAGTAACAACAGTACAGGTACCCTGGACACCAATCAGCAGTACCGGAGCCTGACCTCGTTCCTGTTGTCCCTCGTTGACCTAACGTCGTCGTAAAAGTGTTACCAGCAGACTCACCATGGCCGAGGGAGGTCCGCATGATGCAGCACAGCACCCCATGCAGCAGCAGTTGCCGCATGGTGTACTGGAGTGCTTGTGCAGCAGTGCGACGCCAAGGCAGCGTGCAGCGCTATCAGCAGTGTGCAAGGAATGGAGGGACGTAGTGCTGCTAAGCACCACCAGCTTGTCAGGTGCGTTGGTTTTGTACCTGCTCTACTCACCTGTTTTCCAGCTGCTGTTGCTACTGCAGTTCAATGGTCAGCCATGTTGAGATAGGGCATTACTTTCTGCTTCATCAAGCTGCCAGTGCTGGCGTTGTATGTCCACTGGCTTGCCAGGGACTACTGCACATAATTGCACTTCAGCAACTCCTGTGCTGGCCATGCCTTCACAGCAAAACAACAAGAAAAACCTGCTGCTGCTGCTTCCTTCCCTCTGCCCCCTCCATCACACCACTGCCAACAGTCAACCTAAAGTCAGACACAGGAGCAGAGTCAATCTCTCACTGGCTGCAGCAGCATGCGGTGCAGCTGCAGGAGCTAGAGCTATCCACGGTGGGCCTCTACAGCCGTCATATTCACCCACCCACTCGGCTGCGGTTGTTTCAGGCACTGCATGCAGCAGCAGGCAGCACAGCAGCAGAGCATTTGGGTGATGCTGCTGCTGCAGCAGCAGGTGCTGGGCGAGGTGCAGCCAATGCTGGAATCAGCTCAGAAGAGGAAGAAGAACCGGACAACGAGCAGCAGCAGCAGCAGGATGTGGTCGCGCCACAGGGCAGCTGTGGCCAGCTAGAGCAGCCACCAACAGCAGCAGATGCAGCAGCAGCAGCAGCAGGCGACCCTGCAGGCATAGCAGCAGCAGCAGCTGCTGCAGGCACAGCAATGCAGCATGACGCTAGCCATCATCACCACCACCAGCAGCAGCAGACGCAAATCAAGCCGCTGCGCCTGATCCACCTCGCGGTTAATGCGCGACTGGCGATCCCCGACTGTGCCGCGATTGCCAGCCTGCCTGCCCCCCACCTGGCCAGTTTGGCCCTGCTGGGCTCACGCACAAGGCGGCTGGGGTTTGACGGCGTGGGCAGTCTGGCGCAGCTGCGGCAACTGACCAGCCTCAAGGTAAGGCTGGATCAATGAGGATTATGTCTCCTTTATAGTACATGTGGCTGCTATATTCAGCAGGGCCTGCATGCAGCATACGATGCAATAGGGCAGGCCATGATAATAGCTTGTGTTTCAAGGGGCGGGGTTGTTTGGGGTGGGGTTGCTTGGCGAGCTAGGAGGGATGTTTATTGACCCTGGCTGCTTCTGGGGTGTGGCAGCAATGGTGTCGCAGCAATGGTGTGGCAGTGGGCAGCCTGGTGCAACTGCGGCAGCTGCGTTCTTGGTAGGGTGGTTGTTGGGCTACGCATGTGCTTGGAGCGAGAGACTGGTGCGCGCGGCATGTGCAACGCATCAAATGTACTGCTGTCAATTTCATCGGGTGTGTGGTTGCTGGCACTCGCGCAAGGCCACGCAGCAGCAACCATACACACTGCCGGCACTCATTGAACTGCTTATAGCACAAAAGTGGCCAGGGCACTGCTTGCATCTGCGCATCTGCAACAACACTGCCACATGCTGCCCTGCACTGTATGCGCTACAGCCACAGATTTGCTTGGACGCTACACCAGCTGTGCACCTGAAACAGCACTGTCACCTGCTGCCCTGCTCCTTACACATTCCGTGTTCTTCAGGTGGAGCGGCTGGGCATTAGTGATGATGCCACAGTGATGCTTGCACACGCAGTATTGGCGTCTGCGCGTCTGCAACAACACTGCCACATGCTGCCCTGCTCTTTTACGCTAAAGCTACATGCTGAGCTGCTATAGCCACAAAGTTACTCGAATGCTACACCAGCTGTGCACCTGACTGTCACTTGCTGTCCTCCTCCTTTCACATTCTGTGTTCTTCGGGTGGAGCAGCTAGGCATCAGCAATGATGCCACAGTGACATTTGCACACGCAGTAATGGCGTCTGCAACAACATCGCCACATGCTGCCCTGCTCTTGTACGCTACAGCCACATGTTGGGCTGCTACAGCCACAAAGTTGCTTGGACGCCACTCCAGCTGGCCACCTGAAACACCGCTGTGACCTGCTTCCCTGCTCAATTTGCCCTCTGCTGAACAGCGCTGTGACCTGCTGCATTGCTGTTTGGCACCCCCCAGGTGGAGCGGCTCGGCATTGGTGATGACGCCACAGTGATGCTTGCGCGCAACCTCAACTGAAACTGCACTGGCACCTGCTGCCCTGCTCCTTTTACATTCTGTTTTTTGCCAGGTGGAGCGGCTTGGCATTGGTGATGACGCAACAGTGATGCTTGCGCACAACCTCAACTGAAACAGCACTGGCACCTGCTGCCCTGCTCCTTTCACATTCTGTTTTCACCAGGTGGAGCGGCTCGGCATTGGTGACGATGCCACGGTGATGCTTGCGCGCAGCCTCACCCAGCTGCTGCAGCTGTCGCTGTCTGGCAACAACATTGGACCTGCGGGTGCTGCTGGCATTGCGCGGCACCTCACGCGCCTGCAGCAGCTGGATGTGTCAGTCAACAGGTGTGCGACGGCACAAGCTCGGCTGTTTTGTGGCTTGGTGATGACTGTCACAGTTGCGGCTTCTTGTGTTGGCATACAGATGTGGCCAGCATCGTGCGTAACTGGCGCAAGCAGGATTGATCTGGTCAGCCTCAACGTGTTTGAATGGCGGCACTCTCAAGGATGTGGGTGTTGCAGATTCTTGTGGCCGTTCTGGTGCGTGAGCAGGTGCAGGGCCAATAGCCAATTGCTGGTGATGCCTCTCTTCTGATTTTGCCTGATGATGTGTGCAGGCACGCATTTAGGATCAAAGATGAGGGTCTTTCAGCCTCTGCACATCTCTGCACTGCCTGCACTCGCTCAACCTCTGCGGCAACGTACAGTTTGCTCCTGCCACCCTGTGCTACTGCTAACTGCTCTGCTGCAGGATCAAAGACAGTCGCCAGCCTCGACACCACCGGTGCCTGGTTCCGGCAAAACGCCATGCTTACCTGCTGCTGTTGACGGCAGCTTGCCACCACTTTTCCGTGTTTGTTGCCGCCCTTGCAGGATCAAAGACACCGGCCTTGCCAGCCTCTGCACGTCCCTGCACCGCCTGGACTCCCTCAGCATCTCAGGCAACATCAAGTTTGCTCCTGCCACCCTACAGCAGCTGCATTCCCTCACAAGCCTCACCGCTCTACAGGCCAGCACAACCGGCCTATGCAACCAGGGGCTTGTAGCGCTAGCGCACGGCTTGCAGGGTGCTCCACTGCGAGTGTTGGATGCAGCTGGCAATAAGATCAGCAAGGTTGATGCGGTTACGGCGCTGACTGGGCTGACGAGTTTGACGCTGAGTAGGAACCCCCTGCAGCTGTCCTGCAGCAAGGTGAGGCAGTTTGAAATGCAAGTTTGTCGTTTGACTGGCTACAGCTACTGTTGCAGTACAATTTGGGCTCTTCACCCTTCATTAGGCTTGAATCTGCTGCAGCTGTCCTGCAGCAAGGTGAGGCAGCGCGGCAGCGCTATTTTGCAGGATTGCACCGCAGCAGAGCAGCGGCAGCAGGCAGTGTAGCAGGGGTGTCTTTGCAGGGATTCAAGACAAAACTGTTGCGGGTCTGCAGTCCTTTTCAAGGCAGATTGTTTCAGCGCGTATTCAGCACACTGCAGCAGTTAACCAGTTTGCAGCGCCATACGTCTTGCTTGTGAAGCTTTGAATAGACAGCTGGCACACATGCAAGTCATTCCATGCCCCTGGTGCTGCTGCCGCTACTGCCACACATGACTCAAGAGTGATTGCTGCATCTACTGCCGCCTGCAGGTGCTTGCTGCAAGCTTGCCGCAGCTGCAGGAGCTGATACTGTTCGATGCAGTATCAGCCAAGGCAGTAGGGTCCCTAGCAGGCCTTGCACCAAGCCTGACATGCCTAACATTAGGCTGCGACCCAGGGATTACTGCAGAGGATGCCCCCAACCTCCCACTGTCCAAAATGCGAACGTGTTCAGCACTGTTTGGGGCATTCGCAGAGGCAGGAAAGCTGCAAGTGCTAGCCATTCCATGCGCAGGGTTAGGCGATGCACAGGCAAAGATGTTGGGGAGATTTGGAGCTGGGTCGGCAGCAGCTGCCGCGCGTACTTCGTTGGTGGCGTTAAACCTGAGTTATAACGGGATCAGTGGCGAGGGTTTGGGGTTTTTGAAGGAGCTGCCGCAGCTGCTGCGGTTGGAGGTGCGTGCGATGCGGCCAGAGCTGACGGATGGCGCTGCTAAGGCGTTGGTGCGATGCAGCAGGTGAGTGCAGGGACCAACTACTAGTATGTGATGAGCGTGGCAGGTTTGTGGATGCTCTGCAGTAAGCAATGGTTGACGCACCACACTATTGCGACAAAATGCGCAGCAGTTTACGTCAAGTGTAACTGTAGCAGCCAGCTGGAGCAGGTGCTTGTTCAATGCAATCTTGAGCTTTAAAACGCGCCTCAAATCATACACGTTGAGCCGATATGACCAGACATTGACAGCTGCTAGCAGACAGAACATCGCTTCTGCGTCACCGATGAAATATAATCAACATGTGTGTGCTGGCCGCAGGTTGGAGCTGCTAGACCTTGCATTCAACGACTTCAGCTCAGAAGGCGTGCGCCAGCTAGGCTCAGGGCAGCTGCAGCGGCTGCGCCACCTCAACTTGCGCAGCAACGTGCAGGTTGAAAAGAGCGCGGTCATTGCGGCTGCAGCAGGCCTCAGCGCACTCACCTACCTGAACCTCCTGGAGTTGAGTGATGTGAGTGCGCGGCCTGGAGCAGCAGCAGCAGGTGGTGGTGGTGGTGGTCCCGGCAGCAGCGCTGGTGCAAGATCTGGTGCCAGAGGCAGTGCTGCAGGGGCAAGTGCGGCAGCATCTGCTGGAGCAAGGGTGGTGCGGAGTGGCGGTGGTGGTGCGCTGCTGCATGCGGATGTGTGGGCTGCGCTGCCCAACCTGCAGGAGCTGGTGGTGGGCACGTATGGCCAAGGGGGCAGCGCGTTTAGGAGCGGCAGGTTGATGATCAGCTGTGGCAGCTGAGGAGTTCAAATTTCGAAGGTTCGAAACACATCTTGGATGGTGTGCATTGTCGTGCCAAGTTGAGACTTTGGTCAAGTTTACCTCCCAAACGTTAGTCGACCAGGGATGTTGACAGAAGTGAAGTGCATCATGTTTGCCCGGCCTGTTGAACAGGCTGGCAGGCGTTGTGGTTGCAGGGCATGGTGTCAAGTGCCAGTTGCAAGTTGGTGGTTGCCGTAGGCTACTGCTGTGGCAGATTCAATTCAGTGAACCTTACATGCACTGCAGTAGATTTCTTACAAACCACCAGGTATCCAACGGTGGAGGCTCCCACTGGCAAGTTGCCAACATGATGATCATCATCAAAACGGTTTTGTCAGTACCAATCTGGGTTTACTGAACCTCTTTCGGAAAGCTTCTGTCCACTCCAGAACGCCTCTGGCCCATTGGCAATGAGAAGCCTACTAGGAAGGCTTCCCAACAAGCTTCCGTCTTTCAGACAGGGTCTGTCCTCTGCTACCTTGGCTTGTGGTTCAACAATGTTTGCAATTGGAACACGCACTTTGAGAAGATGTTGGCAAAAATGCATCGTGTGAAGGGTGGGCTCATGCCAATCTGGAAGAGCCGGCACATCAGTGTGGAAGTCAAGCATATCATTTTGCTGACATGCATTCGCCCAATTGTTGAGTATGGCAGTGAGGTCTGGCTCCCGTCAACTACAAGGCAGTTACAGCAGATTGACAAAGTGCAAACTGACATCATTAAATGCGCAATGCGTTGTGGCAAAGAGCGTCCTTGCTCCTCGATTCTGTTGGCTGAATGGGGTGTGAAGCCATTGCACATGTGGCTTCATCAGAGGGCAATGGAGGATAACTTTAGGGTTCAACGATTGTAGGATTCCAGGCTGCCACCTCAGGTATTTTCTGCTGAGTGGAAGCGCCCCAGTGGTGCTGTTGCAGTAACACCGTGGCATAAGTATGTGCAGAGTTTGTTGTGCAAGTATGGTGTGGATGTTGCAGCGGCGGCTGATCCAGCTAGTGCATGCAAGAGTCACATCAGCTGTCAGGTCAAGAAGTTGCATGCCGATAGAATTGCTTGTGAATCACTGCAACACTCTACTTTGAGCCGTTACGTCATGCATCTTCACCCTACGCATGCTGATGCCATGCGCTTCAAACGGCCCAGGCCATTTTTGTGTGCTGGTGCGCCAACACGTGGCGTTGAGTTGCTGATGTATGTTCGCATGGGATGTCTTTGTGTGCACGAGCGTACCAGTCGTTATGGGGGTAGCAGAGCAGATTCTAATGCAGCGTGTCCTGCTTGTGGTCAGAATGTTGAGTCTTTGTCACATCTGATGTTTGACTGTCCTGCCACTTCTGCTCAAAGAGATACTATGTTGGATGAGATTCGGTCTGTTTTGCAACAGACAGTTGCTGGTGGCGCTGGAAAATTGCGCAATGTATTGTCATTGACTGATGCATCAACCAAGTTGTTGCGTTTTGTTTCTGATGATGTTTGGGTTAGCTAGGGGGTTTGCCGACTGGTGTCTAGGAGCATTGCTGGTATCTTGTGAAAGCTTGGGATGTGCGTAATAGTTGCAAACATAATGGAGCGGTGCTTCCTCTTTCTTCCGCCCTGGGGGGGGCGCAGGGCCGATGGCGTTGATGCTATGGCTTGATCTGGTAATTTGATGATGATGATGATGATGATGAGGTTCTGTCCTCCTCGAAAAAGTGCAGTCAAACACGGTTACAGCACGCGCCAGACTGTGGGGCCGAATGCAGCTCAATACCCTGACTGACCAATGAACTGCATGACGGCGTCATGGCACCCAGCAACTCGCCATGACGCGATCATGCATGCACAATGCCATGCGCCGCTCAAGTTGCAGCAACACACGCACAGCAACTTACAAACGGCTGGCTGTACTAACTTGAGCACAGCCTGACAACGGACCTTGCGAGGTTGAACCTCAAGAAGCACTCCGAATGTAATGCCGCGGTGTCATTACAGCACGAGCCATACACAGCTGCCCCAAGTGATGCACTGAACCACAACGCAGTCGGCAACGTCTTCAACAGACGGCACCGTCGTGGGAGGCGGCAACGCGGCAGATTGCCGTCACCCACGAAGATCCCGTATGTTGAAGACATCACCAACCAGCGCGGTGGCATCAAGCCACACCAACACCCTGTCAACTCACTCGACTACCAAAAAGCACACTGTAGCTTCCATGCAGAGCTGAGAACTGCAGCCAACCGTACACGCAGACTGCACCACATCACCACAGCAACATGCTTGCCCGTACGGTGCTCAGCAACACTTGCCAGAAACCGGCCAGCCACTAGCACAACAGCAACTGGTGCATGCTCGACAAATATCTCCTCCACATGCAACTCACAAACCACCTCCAAATGCAGCTCATCCGATCACTTGTACCCTGCAACGCTGTGCTAATAGCTATGCACCCCTCAAGCAGACCGTCAGCCTACAACCCCTTACAGGCCAATCGCCTTGAGCTTCGCTGCAAGCTCCCCGCTGGCTGCCTTGGCTGCTGTGTCGTCGCCGCCTCCGATGAACTCCCCGCCAACAAACACACGCGGCACGCTGCGTGCGCCAGTCACCTCGTAGAGGGCGTCCTGGATCTCAATGATCGTAGGGTCGCTGCCTCCTGGCTGCATGTTGTCAAGCTGCAGGCGCAAATGTTGATACCGACAGCGATAGCAGACGGCCGGCGGCAACACATGCGCTCAGGTGACAACAGGGTCCACTATTGGTCCTGATACACTGCTGAAGCACCGCAGGGCGGTGCATGTCCAGCAACCCATGATGTGTATGTAGTCTGCTGAGTGCTGGCAACTCTGTCACATGCAGATCTATGCAACAGATGCAGCCCCAGCAAGGTTGGCATGGCTTGCCTGCTTGCTACTGCAATTTTGGCTCTGCGCAACAGCATGCCACGGTTTCAGTGGCCGTTAACTCCCTGCGCACGTGTTGGCTGACACAGCACGTACAACTGTAGTCTACAGCTGCTGCTGATCATTGCACCACAGCAGCAACAGTTCTGTAACTGCATGATCCAACCCCGCTGGCCTTTGCTTCCAGCCACAGTTGGTGACAGACGCCAGGGTGAAATGTTGTGCAGTTACAGCAGATACTGCTGTGTGGTGCAGCGAGGCCGTCCTGTACAATTCAGTGGTAAAGCTGACGCATTGCAGTGAACTTAATGCAGCTGCCAAACAGACACTAACCATTGCTGACGCAAACGCCACACCACTACTGGGTTGCAGCTGACTTGCATGAGTGCTGCTGCTGCTGCCGCCAGGAGCCCACCTCGATGATTTCCATTTGGTCTGGCTGGACCAGAGTCTTGAGTGCGTTCTTTGCCTTGATGCAGTATGGGCAGTACGTCTTGCTGAACACAACAACCTGCATGCCAGCATGAGGTTCGCAGACACTGCCTGCTGTAAGAAGCTGTTGCATGGGATAGCAGGTACATAATGCATGTCGCTGTAATCAGTGCGTGCGTGTGTTGAGTTAACTATGCATTGCCAAACGGTGATAGTATCAATGCAAATAATCTTGCAATCCATCATGTGAATGCTAGGCCACTTAGCAGCAACATGGCCTAAGCCTGACCTCAAGCGGCAGCACTGCTGATGGCAGGAGCACACAGCATATGAGCGTGCATCAATACACAGCACAAAGCGGCGTCGCTCACAGCTATTAAACATACCTTGTTGTTCTTGATCTTGTTGTTCACAAACGTGAGAGCCTGCTCGGTCGGCATCCTTGCTGCTGGCCTGAGAAACTTCAGCAAAGCTTGCATGCACAGGTTGTGAGGAGGCTATGGTAAGACTTAATGGCACAACAGGTGATCGCTATGGTGAGCTTCGGCCTGACGGCCCACAAAATGGACGCTGCAGCTGTTCATGACACAGGTTTTGCCGGGTGACATAACCACAGCAGGACCAGGCACGACTGAAGCACGTGGTCCTGTACGGCTTAATGACACTGACTGATATCTTGTGACGAGCCAGACAGAGACGAAGAACGCTTCCTGCCCGTGTCGGGATCGCTTGGGAGAACTGTGGCCAACCTTTGCATGTTTCGTTGATCATTCTGTACTCTTTGTTTGTGAATTAATCCCAAGTATCAGCGCTGAGCATCGACACGAGCATCACATCGCCGGCCTCGGCCAGTGCTGTCTCAGCAAACTGCACCCACAATGTCCTGCCCGTTCATGTCAGCTAGCGCGGGCGCCCCGCAGCCCGTAGCATCCTCAGACATAAGCAAGTGCCCCATGCACGCACAGATTTTGGCAGCTCATCAACATCAGCAGCAGGATCATGGTGCAGCAGCACCACCAGCAGTATGCCCTCTTGGCTTTGGCTCTTCGCGCTGTCCCAAGTTGAGCACGCTGCACTGCCCAGTATGCAAAGGCCTGCTGTTTGACGCTCACATGTCCACGGGCTGCAAGCACACCTTCTGTCACTCGTGCCTTAGCCGCACACGCGACTGCCCTGTGTGTGGCATGGACGTAGAAGGCATGGAGCCAAACACAGAACTGTCAGGTAGGTGCTGGAGCTTGATATAGTATGTTCTGCTGTGCCACTTGTCTTCTCACGTTGCTATGTGCTAGCATGCTGTGTATGATATCAGCAAGGTGAAAGGTGCATGTTAGGCCTAGGGCTGCAATGCAGCCTGGCATGCATACTCAGCCCTGATAAGCAGCACAAACTTTCTCGACGTAGCCAAAAGTTGTGTATGAAGGTCCGGCCTGCATTCCAGCAAAAGTGAGTCAATTCTATGTTTCTGCGGCTGATGGTGTGCTGTGTTGCAGGCCTGGTGGACACGTTTTTGGACACCCACAGCAAGTCGCCACAGCTGGTGGCAGCGCAGGTACGCAGAATTCAATGCACCTGCAGCACTATTGATAGCTGCTTGTGTTTAGCTTTTCTGGCTATTTCCAGTTGTTTTATACCAGATCAAGCCATAGCATCAACGCCATCGGCCCCGCGCCCCCCCCCGGGCGGAAGAAAGAGGGAGCATCGCTCCATTATGTTTGCAACTATTACGCACATCCCAAGCTTGCACAAGATACGCAGCAATGCTCCTAGGCACCAGTCGGCAAACCCCCTTGCTACCCCAGTTGTTTTATGTTGTGTTCCACATCAGCACTGTTATTCAGTAGCAGCTGCCACTGCCCTGACAGCTGTCTTGCGCACCTGCAACATCGGCAAAGTACTTGTATCACTTCAGATACGCAGATACAGCTGCTTCACAGCTAGCGCCTCATGTTGAACACAACGGTTCTTTGTTCCCGCAGGCTGACCTAGGGCCGCTGCCTGATAACAGTGAGGCCTCGTTCTTCATGGCGCAAGGCCTCAAGTCGCTTGCAGGAGGCAACACACACGCAGCGCTGCACAGACTCAGCAGATGCAGGGAGGCGCTGCTGAAAGCAGCAACAGCCAACCAGCACACCATCACAGCTGGCGCTACAGGCGCTGCAGCTGCTGCAGACACAATAGATCTGCAGCAAGACGTGTCAGCGGCAGCGGCTCCAGATCCAGCAGCAGATTCAGACGCTGATGCTGCTGGTAATGCAGCGTCGAGTCCAGCAGGTGTGTCAGCTGCATGCCAGATGGCGGCTGTGTGCGGCTCGCTCGGTGACTGCTACCAGCGGCTAGGCAACCCAGCACAAGCAGAGCAACTGTATCACGAGAGCATCGCAGCTGTAGAACCCTACTCAGATTCAGACGCCGAAGCCGCACACGTGCTATCTGTGTCTTGGAACAAGCTTGGGGATCTGCGCTATAGTCAGGAGCAGCTTGAGCAGGCGAAGCAGCTGTACAGGCGTGCGCTGCAGCTGCGGCAGTTGGCGTGTGGCCCACTGACGGGGGGCAGAGCGGGGCCAGGGCAGCAGCTGGAGCTGGCCAGCAGCCTCATCAAGGTTGCTGATGTGTGCAGGGTGAGCTGTAGCCTCAGGCTGCACTTTGCATAATGTTGAGCTTGCCTGCCAGGGCCCACGCCAACGCCTGCCGTGGCTGCTACAAGCTTTGCCAGCACTTAAGGCACTGACGGCATGGCTAGTGTGCAAATGCTTTTACGCATGCCGCAGCCTCCATCTGCCAAATGCATTGTCTTGCCTATTGATCGCGTTAGAGCAGGTGCTGTTCCCAAACATGCACGGGGATCATGCGTACATCTGCTTCAAGCAAGTTTTCCTGCTTGGCTGTTTGCTTCTCGACATTTCCCTGTAGGCGCTGGCTGAGCCTGATGAGGCGGAGCAGCTGCTGCGCACCGCTGCTGGCGTGTGCTTTGAGGTGCAGCTGCAGCAGGCCGAGCTGGCGCCCAGCACGGCACGCAAGCTGCAGGTGCTCATGGACGTGCTGCATGCGCAGGGCTCAGCAGCAGCTTGCTGAGCAAAGGGTGTACGAGCCAGAAGTTCGGCCCTCAGTACCTTGGAAGCGGCATGTCTAGTGGGGGTAGGCAGCTAGCGTAGATATGCTGTAACAGCAGCAGCACTCTAGCAGGAAAGCAAGCGAGCAGCGCCACGCGACCCCTGCATAGAGATGCTGTGTGATCTTGTACTTCAGACACGGCAGATGTTGTTCACCTGCATGCACGTTGTCCGACAGCTGCCTGGTGTTGTTGAGGGCACAAGTATGCAATGGTGCTAGCCTGCTGGCAGCGTGTGATCTACTCGCTATCAACTCAACTCGGTGGTGGTTTTGCTGTCATTGCGCCACCAAGTTGAGAATGCGTCACGGTTGTGCTGTGTTTCCATCCTGGCATAGTGTACCTTTGCTGGCTCCCATTGCAAGCACTGCTGCATAATGAAGCGCCTCCAAGCGTACTCGTGGAAGTTTACCTGTGCGCAAGTTTACCAGCGTGCCAATCAGCATCATGATGATGACCCAGCCTGCACGAGAGCCAGAACGGCTTTCGTCCCAAGCGCAGCTGTGCTGACCACCAGAGTGTGCTCAGTGAGGTGTTGGGTGGGAGGAAAGCTGAGGGGAAGGATTCTTATGTGCTGTTTGTTGACACCTATAAGGCTTTCCCAACAGTGTGGCTTGATGGCCTCTTTCAAAAGCTGTGGGACAAGGGTGTGCGTGGAAAGATGTTCCGTGTACTCTACAACTTGTATCAGGGTGCACGCCGTGTGGTGTCTCACGAAGGTCATGTCACTGAGAGCTTCACATGCGACCTTGGTTTGCATGAGGGCGATGTTATTTCCCCCACACTGTACCTGTACTTCATTGATGATCTGCTGCATGAGGTGCATGCAAAGCACCCTGGCATCACCTTTATGGGCCCTTGTGACGAACCTGCTGGTCAGGTTGTGGCAGCCATGCAGGCTGATGACTTTGTTGCTGTGTGCGGATCTCTGGCTGAGGTTCAGGCTGTGGCTGCAACAGTTTATGAATACAGTTGTAAGTGGCGGTTCAAGCTGAATAGCTTGAAGTCTGCTGTCATGCATGTCTCACCAGTTAGACAGCCCAGCCAGTTGGCTGATTCTGGCATCGTTTGGAACGGTGTGCCTGTGCCTGTTGTATCAGAGTACTGCTACCTTGGCCTGTGGTTCAACAATGCCTGCAACTGGAATACGCACTTTGAGAAGATGCTGGCAAAAGTGCATCGTGTGAAGGGTGGGCTCATGCCAGTCTGGAAGAGCCGGCTCATCAGCGTGGAAGTAAAGCGTATCATTCTGCTTACATGCGTTCGCCCGATTGTTGAATATGGCAGCGAGGTCTGGTTTCCGTCAACTGCAAGGCAACTGCAACAGATTGACAAAGTGCAGACTGACATCATCAAGTGCTCAATGCGCTGTGGCAAGGAGCGCCCTTGCACTTCACTTGTTCTGGCTGAATGGGGTGTGAAGCCATTGCACATGTGGCTTCATCAGAGGGCGATGGAGTATTGCTTTAGGGTCCAGCGTATGCAGAATTCGCGTTTGCCACGTCAGGTTTTCTCAGCTGAGTGGAAGCGCCCTAGTGGTGCTGTTGCGGTGACACCTTGGCATAAGTATGTGCAGAGTTTGCTTTGCAAGTATGGTGTGGATGTTGAGGCGGCGGATCGAGCTAATGCGTGCAAGAATCGCATCAACCGTCAGGTCAGGAAGCTGCATGCAGACACAATTGTTTGTGAATCACTGCAGCACTCTACTTTGAGCCGTTACATCACGCATGTGCACCCTACACATGCTGATGCCATGCGTTTTAAAAAGGCTAGGCCCTTTTTGTGTCCTGGTGCGCCAACGCGTGGTATTGAGTTGCTGATGCGTGTTCGAATGGGCTGTCTTTGCGTGCATGAGCGTACCAGTCGTTATGGTGGCAGCAGAGCTGATTCTAACACAGCATGTCCTGCTTGTGGTCGGGGTGTTGAGTCTTTGTCACATCTGATGTTTGATTGTCCCGCTACTTCTGCTCAGAGGGATACTATGCTTGATGAAATTCGGTCTGTTTTGCGTGATGTTGCTGGCGGCGCTGAAAAAATGCGCAATGTGTTGTCGTTGACTGATGCATCCACCAAGTTGTTGCGTTTTGTTTCTGATGATATTTGGGGTAGTAGGGGGGTGTGCCGAGTGATATCTAGGAGCATTGCTGAGTATCTTGTCAAGCTTGGGATGTGCGTAATATTTGCAAACACAATGGAGCAGTGCTCCCTCTTTCTTCCGCTCCTGAGGGGCGCGGGGCCGATGGCGTTGATGCTATGGCTTAATGGGTAACATGATGATGATGATGACCCAGCCTGGGTCGACACCGGGTGCTGTTGTTGTAACATACCTGCTGTCGCGCGAGCTGAGCGCTATCAGCTGTCCTACAGCCACAGTGTGGCGCAGATCAGCCACAAGTTGTACAACTTGTTGTGCTTGAAGCACCATCACAGATGCTTGATACAAGGTCCGCCACTCAGCCCAACTCAAAGCATGGCATCCTCACTCACCAAAAGCACTAACCAGCAGAACTTGGTGTGACACCAGCCAGGCTGCTCACAAACCATGATCAGGGACACTGTCCCTGGCGGCCAGGGACATGCCATGTGAGCAGTACTCACCAGCTGCACATGCCAAAAACCTTGGCCTGCAAACAGCAACCATGCAAACACCGACCATGCCGATCAACCTCCACTGTTGCTGGCCCGAGGCGCGCTGCATGCCATATCCCAGGCACCGCAGCTCGCCAGCCATGTGACAGCCCCCACACACTGTTGGAGGGCTCCCGCACACTGAGCAACCCCACACATGTATGTGGGGCATGCCCACTGCCACCACGACCCCTTTTAGCGCGCAGCAGTCCGCTGCTGCTGCCTTCCTTTCTTCCTTCACACACTACAATAACTACAATACATACCAGGATACATACCAAGATACATGCTGTAGTACAACATGATGATGATGATGCTGTAGTACAACGCAACCATGTATTGCACACTGTTGTAAGAGGGACACGTAGCCCAGCAAAGCCAGACCACCCCTGCTATTGGTACACACCTGTCAGGCAATCGTACACGGTAAGACCACAAATATCATATTGATGACAACTGCCATGCTTCATTCAGCAGGTTGAAAGAATGCAAGTGCCCAGCCCACCATCCATGTTGTAGTGTACACCCATCCCAGCCAATCCTAAGCAGGCAACCCTAGAGCAACCTCTGCACCATCTCCATGAAACATATAGCATGCAAGAAGCCATGCACGAGGCTGCAAGCACAAACATACCAACAAAACACCCCATGAACCACCAGCCATGCAGGCGTCGGATGACGCATGCAGGGCGTGATGTTTGCTGGCCATGGCAGGTTTCACATGCAGGCAGCAACATGCCAACAAGTGGCGCAGAAGGACACACACAGCTAGGTGCTGTTTGCATGCTCAGCAACTGCAACATGCTGTTCAACTCTATCAAGGCGGCAAAATGTCAAGCCGCCATCAGCAGGTGCTGAGTACAGTCGCAAATTTCAGCGGCATCTCATGCCAGCTTCACTGTTGCTGTGCTTTGTGAAAGACAAGCACAGTAGCCACATCTCACAAAATGCCTTCAAAGAATGCAATAACAACAGACCCAATTGCAATGTTACTGTTGTACATGAGCAGAGAAAGATACTATGTTCTGGCCGCAGCAGCAACCAGTTGTTGCCGCATGCGGTGCTTTGTGGACTGCCACTGCAGGGCCAAAGTCGTGCAAGCTGCTAACACGCCCCTCATCATGCTGTAGAGGCACTTTTGCATGAAGTCAACTGCTCCCTCAGCAGGACATATCCCTGTGCCCTCCCTCCTTTCCCTGCCCTCCCCAACCCTCCCGTGCGCCTCCTCTGACAGCATGCCCGCCTGCTGCATAGTTTCAGCAGCCCACGCACAGCCACACCACGTTCTAGACAACTTGTCGCGAATGCAGTGTACAGTTGCCACACTTCAGCGCCCACCTTGCCACAAAACGCGCGCGCAATTCAGCAGAAGAGAACCATTGCAGCAGCAGCAGCAGCTTGCCGCACTGGCTGCTGGCCGCTGCACTGCTAGCTGCGCTGCTGCCGTGCAGCTGCTCACTCTGCTGCTGCCCTCAGTAAGTGATATGTGCCGTCTTCCAGTCGCTGTCGTCAGCAATGAGCGACTCAGTGAACCAGAAGCCGTCTGCAAGAGCAGCAGCAGCAACAATACATTCTTAACAAAGACAAAGACAGCAACACAACAGCCAGCACTTGCTGCTAGCCAAGCTTTCTGTTTTTCAGCACAATTCCACATTCCCGGCTATTATGCAGCTGTTCTGCTGGCACTTCAAACAGGGCATTGCATGCTTCTCAAGTCAGTAGCTGTTGTGCTGCTGCGACTGTGCAGGTGCTCACCGTAGCGCCCTCCCAGCCGCTGCACCATGGTGATCTCATAGACAGCCTCGTCCCTGGCATACTCGCCTACCACGTGCAACCGCGTCTTCCATACGCGCTCAGACAGCTGCAACAGCAGACATCACATTGTGTGCAATCGTTGGCTCTACTGTGCACTGCAGACGCCTTGCAGGAGTGCACGTAACACATACAAACATTGCTGCTGAATGCACCGGATCTTCTGCTGAAACCGTCAACTTTCAGTTTGTACAGTTGCTCCTGTCCTGTTGTGCCTGCAAGCCTGCTGCAACCTGCTGGTGGTGCGCATTTGCGTGCTGCAGCTGCATAGCCGGCAGCTGAACCCCAGCTGCTTAAACACACCTTCAAGGTGCTCAGCACCTGCCAGCTTTCGTGGTTCAGCAGCGGCGTGTAGGCTGGTATGTGCATGATGCGCCTGAAGCGCTCAAACTGCCCGAGGTCAAAGCTCTTGCCAAAGTAGCGGCTGCGCTGGAAAGGATCAAAGTTGGCAAACCGGTACATCACTTCTATCCCATGGTCATAGCGCGGCTGGTCATTTGCCTGCAGCGCCTGCGCACAAGCAGCAGGAGCAGTCAGCATGTGCAGCTGTGAAGGTGTCCCAGCAGTTACCAGCATGCCCACTCACAGCACTCGCAAAACATGCTGGCGCACCAGTGCAGCTGCCACCCACCTTCAACTGAACACTGATGGCCTCCTCTCTGTCGTATTCAGCTAGAGGGCCAACGTCTGGGCGCTTCCTAGGCATTGGGATTGTGTCCCCACTGCCCAGATGAAAGTAGTCTTGGATTGGGAACAGTAGGTCACTGCTGCTGTTGGCTGCATCGTCGCTAGTAGTGGCACGGCATCTGCCACCGATCCGATGTTGGGCATATGGCTTTTTGACAGCTTGCACACCGCTGCTGTGCCGTTGTTGTGGCACATGCCGCGCGAACTGCTGCTTGCCACCTGTCTGGAGCGAGCTGCTCGCGTTCAAAGGATGCCACATGGCTTTTTGTTGCTTGAGAACTATAGTAACACGGTCGCGTGTGTCTAGGAGGATGCTATTGCTAGGTGGTGATGACCCAACAACGCCCGTAGCGGTGAAACAACAAGAGGGGCACGTCAATATAAGTTAAGAAACGGTCTTAGAAGCATCAACATAGTTTAAGGGCCACGCATCGAGCTTGCGTGGAGCAGTAAAGCCCAGGGTGCAGGACGGAACAGTAACAAAGCTTGAACACGGTGAGCAAGGGCTGACGATGAGCGCAGGGTAACCGAGGTGCTTACAACAGCGGCAGCGGGCCGTGCAAGCTGGCTGATTGGCATCACGAGCCAGATCGCTGCAAAACTCTTACGTTCTGATACGCTCTCTACAGACCGCTGCAGGATGACTGTCTTGCAGCAGATCGCACAGAATGTGCTCAGCACGAGCCTTCTCCCGGCAGCTGCATGTGCTGCCCAGCAGGTGGTGCCACAGTTCAGTGGACTCTGGGGAAGCCAGCAGCAGCGCAGCATGGCCAGCGGGGAGAAGTACCATTTCACCTTCGGCACCAACTCGGAGCGAGGTGTGCAGCACAGCTGCGATTGGGGGCCTGTAAGTGCTCTGCTGCCCGCTGCGTTACGTTGACAAGGTGGTTCTGCTGCTGCCCCCTGCAGACAAGAAGGAGCGCGACCCAACATTCCGCAAGCAGCCCAAGGACATAGCAGCAAGTGGGTGAATAGCTCAGGAGCCAGCAGCAGCAGCAGCAGCAGCAGCGCAGCAGGCTGTATGAGGGCTTTTTGGAGCAGCTGTGCATCTGCCTGCGGCCACGCAATGCCATGCGTGCGCAGAAGATGCGTGTGATGAGATATGCAGCCTGTGGATGATCCCATGCATGAAGAATAACCCATAGCTGGGCCTATCAACCGGCTATGCTAAGGCTACAGCAGAGGAGCATTTTGGCAGCAGCAGTCGTGAGCATGTATGCATGGAACGGACTGCCAGTGTAGCAGTTGCTTGCTTGCTGCATACTAGACCAGCAGCATCTGTGCATCCTTTCACAGATTGTACCCATCTTGCGTGTCTCACACCTGCTGCCGTTGCGGCTGCTGCTGTGCTGCGTCGCCTGCACTTGGCCTGGCTTGCTGCGTATGTGCAGTCCTTGATGACAGCGCAAACGCGCTGTTTGTCACAGAGATTGTGCGCGGCATGGCATACACACTGAAGGCATACTTCGACCCAAAGGTCACGGTGAGTCGCACACACAGCCACAGCAACGGCAACAGCCAAAAGGCGCATACAGCCACAGGCGGTAGACGTCAGCAGCCGCGGAAGCAGCAGCAATATCAAAGCAGATGTTGGCCTGCACCCTTAAGAGGGATGGCAGCCACAAGCGCACCAGCAGTAGCACTGGCAGCAATGAAAGTGGCAGCAACAAGGAGATCTGCTGCGAACTCAGCAGCTTGCTGCAGGTCTGCACACTCCGGCTAGTTGCATATGCTCTACCCACCTGCGACAAACAGGGATCAACGCTCAACTTTACACGCTGCTGATCCTCCTGCAGATCAACTACCCCTTTGAGAAGGGAGCCATCAGCAACCGCTTCCGCGGGGAGCACGTGCTGCGCAGGTACCCCACCGGGGAGGAGCGCTGCATCGCATGCAAGCTCTGCGAGGCAGTGTGTCCAGCACAGGTGCGGCGCGCTCCAGCAGCTGCACTGCGACACGGCAGCAGCAGCAGCACAGGCAGCAGACGGAGTGTTTTGTGGCTAGTGGCGGTTCCTGCTTAGAATTCAACATGATGTTTGGGTTGTGCAGACTATCCACCCGACACCTTCAAGTTGAAGTGCAAGTGGACAGAGAGCTGCCATGAAAGCTTGTGTGCGTTGCCTGGGACTACCTCTCTGTATCTGTTGTGCCTCAATCCCTTCTGCCGCTCCTTTCTGCTACTGCGGTCTGCTACTGCAACCGGCTGCTGCCACCATCCGCTGCATGTGATATCGCGGCCAGGCCATCACGATTGAGGCTGAGGAGCGTGAGGACGGCAGCAGGCGCACCACCCGCTACGACATCGACATGACCAAGTGCATCTACTGCGGCTTCTGCCAGGTGCGACACGCAGCACAGCACAACCGCAGCAGTGCAGTGCATCTGCCATGCATCTCATGCGTGAGACGCCTTGTTGCTGCCACCTTTGCACGTATCGATGTGTGAAAAGGCATGGCACGATAGTCATTTATACATGTTGCACTCAGCTTGCGCAAGGCTGCTGTGGAGTCATAACATAGCAATTCACCTTCTCGCCGCTTAACACGCTGTGTGCTGTGGCGTCATGCGCGCCTGCAGGAGGCGTGCCCTGTTACACCTACACGGTGCACTCAGCTTGCGCAAGGCCGCTGTGGAATTGGTACATAGCAAACACAAACTATTTTCCCGCCTTGACACGCTGTGTGCTGTGTTGCGCGCCTGCAGGAGGCGTGCCCCGTTATACACACACAGTGCACTTAGCGCAAGGCTGCTGTGGAACCGTAACATAGCTGGCTAGTTTCGCGCCTTGACACGCTGTGTGCTATGATGGCGTGCTGCGTGCCTGCAGGAGGCGTGCCCTGTTGACGCCATCGTGGAGGGCCCCAACTTTGAGTTCTCCACGGAGACGCGTGAGGAGCTGCTGTACGACAAGCAGAAGCTGCTCGACAACGGCGACAGATGGGAGACAGAGGTAAGCCTGATAGCTGATAGGTTTGCCTTTTATCTTGTGATTTGGTCTGGCTGTTCGTGGTGGTCCTGTGGTGTGCGGGGTCCTTTGTGCTGTTGTCAGGGTCGTACTGGTGCTGGTTGCCATTCCTGGCACACTGCAGTAGGTGGGATACAGGGTGGGGAGGCAGGTACTTGTCTTGCTGCTGGGTGCTGAACTGGGTGCTTCGTAGATTGTTTTGCATGTTTGTGCTTGCTTCAGTCAGCTAGGTTCAGGTATGCTGTATATCGGTCCGCAACCAACTGATCTGGGTGGGTGAGTCATACATGCTGCCAGGTCATATTGCTACTGATGTCAACTCGATTCTGGTTGTGTGCTGCCGCATGCAGATCGCCACCAACCTGCGCCAGGAGGCACTGTACAGATGAGGCGGCAGCAGCAGCAGCAGCAGCAGCAACAGCTTGCAGCAGCATGAGCAGCACAAGCAGCAGCTTGCAGATTGCAGCAGCACGAGCGCATGCTGTATGGTTTGTCGGCGCCGCCAGCAGCGAGTGGCAAGTGGTTGGATGTGTGGCTGCTGCTAACGACAATGTGCGATGGGGTTGTGGGGTTGGATGCACGCCTTGTGCGTTTGTGACAGTTGCTGCCGATGAAGACAGCAGCAGCACATCAGCTTATATCAACAGATAGTATCGCCCGTGTTGACTTCTATTTTAGAGTGGCCTTTGTCATAGCGCCTGCCTGCCTGGTGTTGACTGTCGTTTGTGGCAGGGGCTGGCAGAGCATCCAGTTGGTAGGTGGCAGCTGCAGCAGGATCAGCTGTTTGCAGCTGAAGCAGCTGAACTTTATGGCACAAATCTGACTTTGTATGCACGGAGGAGCAGCATGGTATAGTATATCCGGACATGCATTCAGAACAACCGAGTCAGCATCAATGGTTGTTTCTGGTGGTTGGAGGCTACAGACTCAGTCTGGCATGATGCCTGGTATGTGTTGTGGATCTGGCCCACTGGGCAATGGTTGCGTCAAATAGACCTGGCGTCACGCATCATGCGTTGATTGTTGAGGTTACCTGTAACAGGGTACACTTTACTTGAACTCCACTGGCAGCCTGCGGCACTGGGCGACCGTCCAGGGCCGTGTGTCTGACAGTGCAGTTACAGTCTGGAACATTGCCAGGTTTTTCATACTGCCGGGCAAATCAATTCACATTACCAGATACCTGCGCAGAGTTACCAGAATCACCAGCCATCTCTGCCATGCCATCTCTGCGCATGGCATGCACACAGTTCACCAAGGACGACTGACCCCTTGCAAAACTTATCAACATGCAAGCGACCGCCAGCACGGGCTTGCATGCAACCCATGCATCAAGCGCAGGGCACACTAGAGTAACCCCGTACTACGACATCGGTATCTCCCTGTCAACAGAAACCCACGTTTTGTGATGCGCAGCGGCCACTCAACAGCTTGCCAACAGCATGCCATGCCATAACATCGCATGGTATGGTCATCATAGCTGACAGAACTGCCTGCCAACAGGCGTACCCGCTGCTTGAAGCCAGTCCTGTCAGGACTGTCATGCCCACATTCCCACTCTGGCATGGCATGCAATACGAACATTACTTCAGATGGAACACAACTGTACCAATGCTGCCAAACACCCTCACTGAGGGCTTCATAATCCTTACTTGCAACCAAGTCAAACAGAGTTGGCAGCATCCAAATCAAGACATTCCTTCTCCGAGAGTCTCGGCTGCACTCAAACAACCCCACCACATTTGATTGTGGCCTCCATTGCAAATCCGGCGCCCCGGGGCTGAGCCATACCTACCAGACATCAACCAAGCCCGATGGAGCAGTGGCAGTACCACACAACACGAATAAGATCAGGTGTGTCACAGCATCAGGTGTGTCGCGCACTCGCCTTGGAGTCAACACCTCAGTGCCACTGGTAGCAACACCAAACATGCACGGCTGCTGGCAAGCATCAGTTTTTACTGCACCCCCTCATGATACCCCCACCAAAGCATGGGCAAAGCACCCCGTCAAGTCGTGACATCAAGTGAACGCACAGTTACACGCCCTGACTGGGACCTTGCCAATCAACATGCCACAACGACAAAACCTGCGACATGCCAATGCTCCATGGTAAGAGGTGCAGGCGCCCACTCATGTCAAAACCACAGGCGCCACTATCAGAAGCTGCCAGCAATGAAAATGCAAATGAAATGCAACGCATGCCAGCTGCATGCACAAGCAACACAAAAAGTACAACGCAAATACGTCTCACATCCTGCTGCTGCTGTACACGTAGTGCACAGCGCCGTATGCGCCAGCGCTCCACACGGCATAGCACACCATGAGGATCAGCAATGCCTGTTGTTGAGTCCAAGTGCTACCTGCCGCAATACTACTCCTGCCTCATCTACAAACAGATACGGCACACCTGCACATGCTGCTGGGAATTACTTTGCAACGCAAACCCTGCTTCATAACACATCAGCAAGTTGCCTACTGCACTGGGATGAATGCACTAAGCGCCTTACTACAGAACCGGACCAGCCACATGCAGTAGGCAATTGAAGAAGACATTGGCGCAGGAGCGCCTGGGTGTGGCACCCACGTGGTGACCAAGCGGTGATGCTGCACAGGTCACAATGCAGTGTGGGTGCCTGCTTACCGGGCGCTCCAATTGAAGCAGGTGAGACTGAGCAGGTGTGCTGAGAGGCATGTTGCAGCCACAAGGATTGAGTTGCTCAATGACAGAAAACGCGCCGCACAGCGTTGCAGCTGTGCCCCCACCAATATGTGTTTGCCTGGTTGACCAGCCTGTCAGCCACTCTATCCGCTGCACTGCACAAGAACTCTTGAACAGGGCTGTGCAAAGGGCACAAGCAACCTTTTGAACTGACAGGCACAGCTGGTGACAGCCAACCACAGCAACCACGTGCAGTGCTTGATGCAGGTGCACAACATTCATTCGGACAACACACAAAGACATGCACAAATCCCTGTTGGTTCCACAGCAGTGTGTGAAGCCTTGGCCAGACAAGAAGATAATGGATAACAGCTGTAGTGCAGCTCACATACCACAAACCCGTTAGTGCTGGACAACACCGCAGATGTTGGCACCCCATGCCTGCAGGGGGCCTGCACACTTGCGGCTGGCCACAAAGGCAAATTATGCTCAGAGGCTCCTACTACGCTCGTTTGTATGCACAGCGCCACTGCCAGCCAAATGGCCGCAGCACACAGCATCACAACTGCTGCCTTGCACGATGAACCGCGCTAGGCACCACAAGAGGCAGGTGCTCAGCTACACAGCTGCTGCCCTTGTTACAGACGATATCAGCGACTGCCGCTGCGGACGAAGCACAATGCATGGCAGACGAAGACAATACTGACAAGGATATAAAGGCAATGCGCCGCGCTTCAGCGGGCAACGCCTCACAGCCAACACACAAAAGAATGCAAGGCCTGCATTTTGCCAGCCTTTTTGGCGTTGCAGCAAAGCAGGATATCATGTCAAATTGATTCTGTGCATCACCTGTCGCGCATCCGAAGCACACATCACTCGAACACCCATCAAGACACCATACCTGCACACTGTGCCAACCAGCAAATGCTGACCACAGCACAAGAAACTGAGTTGTCACAGCACCAGGCCTGAACAAACGTCCTCACACTGTATGCATGTTTCTCATGATGTATGTTCCCCAGAATGGTTGCAGGGTTCGAGCCACTGGCTGTTTGAAAGCCTGTGGCCTCACCCTAAAACCTAACCATGCCAGTTCTGTTGCGCCTAATGGCCCATACTTGTTTGTGCTAGTGCTGTTCACACAAACAGCCTGATAATGGACGAAGAGTCTGAAACGCGTCGCTCAATGTGTAACAGTACTTACTAGCAACAGACAAGTGACTTTGAACGGTTGTTGAGCATTGATAGCCAGTCAGTACACACCCCACACAAAACTAATGCTGACCACAGCACAAGAAACTGAGTTGTCACAGCACCAGGCCTGAACAAACGTCCTCACACTGTATGCATGGTGAGCTGGCTGCAGCTGGTGCACGCGGGAAAAGGAACCACAATCACCCCTCCCATCCAAAGACAAGTAACCTTGGCCTCCACCAAATGGTACATGCCTGCACCATGCCAAAACCTGAACCTGCTGCTTAGAACAAACCTGCTGAACAGAGCCACAGATGTACATATACCGCGTTTTCCATTCTTGCGGCAACTCGTGGCGTTGACAATCGGCACAAGCACTCAATAATCACACAAAAAATTTCTTTGGGACAGCGGCAGCGGCGCTGCACCAAGCATGATCTGGCATTGGTGCACAGTGCCAACAACACAGTCCCAGGGATGCAGCCTGCTTAGTGGTTCTGGCGCGCGGCAGCAGCGACAGCATCAGCGCGCTGGCGCTTTGCGTCGCAGATAACATTGAGCCCTGCTCCCTCCAGCTTGTCCACCACCTGCATTGTCTGCTCCAGTGGGGGCGTGTTGACGCCCTCCAGAGGATACTGCAGGCCCAGCTCGTGCCACTTGTTCACACCCAACCTGTGGTAGGGCAGCAGCTCCACGCCCTGCAGTGTCGGCTGCTGCTGGCAGAAGTCGACCAGCATGTCGATGCCCTTTGCATCATCTGTGTAGCCTGGAATCAGCACATAGCGCAGCCAGAAGGGGATGCTCTGCTCCTTGAGCTCGGCTGCAAAGCGCAGCGCGCCCAGCTGGCGCAGCCCCGACAGGCCGGTGTACTTCTCTGGGTCCAGATGCTTGATGCAGAACAGGGCCATGTCAGTGTGTGGCAGCACCTTGTCCCCTGCAGGACAGCAAGCACAGAACACAAACACAGGTCACGCCTTGTCCACAGCTGTAGTTGCCTGCGTCTGTAGCACGACCGACTGAACATCTGTATTGCTTGACGACCCTGCTTGATGTTCCAATACATCCTATGTGCATGCAGGCTGCTTTAAGACCTGCAGTATGCTTGCACAATGCTGCCTGCCCTCTCTGGCGCTGTTGTGTCTGCAGCTGCTGCTGCTGCTGCTGCTGTGCACGAAAAAGGGCGGCTACTCACAGTGATGGTGCTTGGTGCCCTGGCCAGTGGTGTCCAAGCAAGTGGTCAGGCCCAAAGCATGAGCCTCCTGGAAGACGGCTGCAGTGAAATCTGGCTGCAGCAGTGCCTCGCCGCCGCTGCACGTCACGCCACCACCGCCAGGCCGCAGGTAAGGTGCCACACTGCGGAGCTGCGCTGCTATGTCCCTGCTGCTTGCCTGCTCGCCACCGCTGCTGTTCCATGTGTCAGGGTTGCTGCAGAACTTGCAGCGCATGGCGCACCCCTGCAGCCAGAAAACAAAACAAGAGACGTTGTCATTGTCTAGTCTTCATGGAGAAAATGGTGTGCAACCCAAAGCGCCACTTGTCACGATGCGCAGATCAAGGCTAACCACCTGTCATACTGTGCAAGCTGATGTCGAGGCACCACCTTGTACGCATGTGCAGCTGGCTGAGACACATGCACTGCTGCAGCAGCCACCCACCTGTGTGAACACAATGAACCGCACGCCTGGACCGTCAACAGCTGAGAACGACTCGGTGCTGTGAATCCGGCCCACCACATTAGGGATAAGCGCGGGTTTATCTGCACAAGGACAACACACACCAATCAACAACAGTGGTGAGGTCTGAACGCATGGACCCTACGCCTCAGCTTGCTGCATGCACACGTTACATGCCAAAATAACGCACAAGGCGCCTTCCGAGGATCTAGGCGCAGCTCAGGGCATGTGGACGCCTCGTGCAGGGCCGGGCAACACAGCATCCCGCCAACTCTCCCTACTCACCGTCAGAGCTCTCGTCTTTCTCTGCATATGCCACCTGTCCATAGAGTCTTTGTTGCTGAACCTTTGTTGACTGATTGCATGCTGCCCTGAAGCCACTTGCTGCTGCCGCGCTGCCGAACTTCTTGAGAAGCTGGCAGGCACCTGCCGCGAGCAGCTGAGACGCGCCGCCCGACAAGCTTCCCGCTGCTGTAAGAATCATCTTTGTGTCAGCCGAAGCTCAGAGACCAGGCAGCGTGTGTTTGACTTGACACCTTCAGCGCCCGCGTGATACCGTAAACTACTTTAGCAAACAAATTAGACTTGTATGATCTCAAACGTAATGGTTGGCGAGTTGTAAAGAGCCACCTAGTATTGTCGTGAGTCTATACGAGGCTGTCGTGTGACTAGAAGTATGTTGTTGGTTGCTGATGTGTTGAATAACACTGTAGCTATGTCGCGTTCGACGTGGACTATATGTCTTGGCCGGGAGCTGGGCAGCTGCGCTTGTGACTGGCCAGCTAACACCCTCGTCACCCTTAGCAGGAAGAGGATCATTTCACCTGCCGTGTATCTTAACCGTAACAATACGTTATCAAAACGTCCCGAGCGTCTGCCGTGCATGCAGATGGTCAGTATGCCAAATGACCTTCCAACATGGTGACGTGTGCAATCCCCGGGCCTTTTTGCCCGGCATCACTCAACAAGGCGCTCACTGCATCCCTTACTCGATCACATGCAACACTGTAAGTTTTAGTACTGCATGCAGCATTCTTTGTACACATGCTGCAGAAGTACCACCAGCAGGGGGTGACAGCTGGCAGGAGTCACTTCCTGCTGCTGCCACCACCCAGACGCATACAGGCGTCCATCTGCACACACTTGTGCAGCGCTGCCAGGAAATAGTAATCCCCTGATATCAGCCCAACATCTACATGGTGCCGCAGCGGGAATCCGCCAGTAGCATGCTTCAGCAATGCCGGGAAGTTTGCATCCTCGGCCGCACCCGCCAGATACTTTGGAGATGCCAATGCTCGCAAAGTAGCAACCGCTGCTTGCAGATACCTCTCAGCACACCCTGACGCTGCGCCTCCTCCTTGCTTCTGCATCATGCCCTCTGTCAAATGCAACATGCCAAGCGCAGCCACCCCCGCAGCACTCGTATCACGAGGACCATCCAACTCATCATACCAGGGAGCATCAAAATCCCACTGCGGCACATACCCATCGAAGTCAGCTGCAGCTGCAGTCCTGCCGCCCTTTTGACCTGACATTCGGCGCAGGTATGTGTCTGTAAGCTTGCTTGCCACGTCACCAAACTCTTGCTGCCCTGTGGCGCTGTACAGCATAGCAAAGCCGGCTATAGCCCAGGCCTGCCCGCGGGCCCATGTGCTGTTTTCTGAGTGTCCCTGGTAGGTGTAGCGCTTGTTGATGGCCCCTGAGGGTGTTGTGCAGTGACAAAAGGCAGAACCAGCAGGAGTGAGGGGATCGACAGCATGCATCATCATGCTGGCTGTATGCGTGCTGGCAGCGTGTCTGCTTGTAGACGGAGCAGCACTTGTACCATAGTGTGTCTGCTTGTGGCAGGTACTGTGGTGACGTCACCAACACAAGATCACAGACATGGACAGCATAGCTGCGGCTGCACATGCCACGCCACATCACCTGCAGTCTCATCTAGTCACTGATCGAACAATGCAACAGCGTCAACATTGGACTGATTGCGCATGCTGTGCACACATGCGGAACAACTGCTAGACAGAAAAGCTGGCCCTCTGGCGCCCCACCTGTATTAGGGTTGTACTCTACGATGTGATAGGTGCTGCCATCCGGCCGCATATGGTTCTTCGCCACCTGCCGTGCATGCTCCTGTGCCATGTGCATCCACGTCGCTGCAGGGTCGGGGTCCATGCGCAGGTCTTGGGCAGGGCCGCCAACGTGCTGTGCACCCCAGACAAGCATCTGAATGTTGATCATGAAATCTGCATGGAGTTGTTTGGGAGAAGAGGATGTGCAGCACAACGTGCGTGTCAAGTCAGCAGGTACAGAAAGGAACAAGCCCTGCTGTATGGACTGTAAAATAGGGAGGGCAGCATCGCCATACGAAGTGCTTGAAAAAGTGACAGCTAGTGTTTGTTAACGGGTGTGCTGGGGATCTCTGCTAGGCATGCCGGCCCCTGCACACTGCATTTAAAGGTATGAGTCATCGTGAAACGCGCCTGCATGAACACACATGCACAGGGCTGCAACAGGCGCTCGCTGCAACAGCCTGATAGGCAGACAACCACACACTCTGTGTTGGGTGCCTGCCTCCCTTGAACACCTGACAGGACGCACCGACAATGACGATCTGCTGGTACATGTCTGTTGACGCGGGCGTCTTCCAGCCCTCAAATGTCCTCAGGCTCTTGGTGGCAGGCACGTATGCCCATGACAGCGCCTGCACACATGCACGACAGCAGCAACCCAGCAGTACAACACAAGTGAAGGCACCCGCAGTGAGACATAATGACATGTCAGCTGCTTCTTCTGCATGCAAGCTGAACCTAGTGCACGGCAGAACTGCTGCACAACTGCACGCCGAGGTTAGCACCAGCTCAGCTCTGTGCAGCATTGCTCAACCAGGTTGCTTATGCATGCATGTACATGCACAGTGTTGCATTCGTGTGCAGCTTTGCATGCAGGGGTCGGGAAGCTCTGCGTTCTGTCCAGCTGGAGTGCTGCTGCTTGTACATGCAAATCAAGCACCCCGCCTGAAGTGTGCAACGCACCTCTGCTGCAGCCAGGGCTTGCCGCTTGTCTTCAGTTGAGTTGGTGACTGAGTAGCTATGGGCAAAGCTGGGAAGGTAGATGAAACCAAAGTCGTGCTGCGAGGCAAACTCCCTCTGCAACAAACCAGCAGCACATGCAGTCATGTTGCAGGGACAGTCAACATACAAGCATCAAGTTATCGGGTCAGCCATGCAACATGCCAAGAAGATTCAGGCAGCAAGAAATGCTGTCCATCACGATTATATGTATGCGCATCACCGTCTGCTGACTGTCGCTGCTGTTATTTCTGCCACTGGCCACAGTGTGCTGCCCATGCAGCTTGCCAAGGTTGGGCTCAGCTACAAGGGCCTCTTGGCACAGTCTGGGACTGCAGCGTGTGCTGACACATCTCTTGACAGCATGCCAGCACGCTTCCCAGCTGTGCAAAAGGCCACCATTCCGCAAACATGTGTTATAGCCATGGTGAGCATTTGTCTGTTTTCAGAACCTCTGATGGCCTAATGCGAAGTCATTTTTGCATGTGCTTTTGCTGCTGGCATCTCTGATGTCCTGCTGCCAGAAAAGGTCTGCACACGCTGTTGCAGCACACCTGCTTGTTGGCCAGGCCAGCCTGCCACTGCTGTGCCTTCTCAGCCCAGATCTTCTTTCCGCCTGTCAGCTCGTACAACTGCCACATCACGCCTGGGAACAGGCCGCTCATCCAATGACCAGCAGCCACTGTCTCCCAGGACCCGTCAGACTTACTGGCAACTGGATAGCGGTCAGGACTGAGCACCTACAAGTTTGCGCCACAGACATTAGTAGAATATGAAATTCTGGTTGAGCAATTGCGTCGGGGCAAGGGCATGTGGCGTGGCATGCATGCCATATGGAAGACGATGCATGCAGGAACGCTGCTGTTGCGGGCACAGCACAAGGACCTTACCTGAGTTGCAGCCAGAGCCTTTGATTCAGCCACATCTGCCACTCGTTTGATGACGCTGCTCATAGGCTCGTCCTGCGTCTGGTGAGCAGCAGGTTGATCTGTCGCTGCTGCCGGGGGACCAAGGGTGGAGCTCGGCGAGATCGACGCCTGTGGGTCCAGCTCGCCCAGGTTACGCACAATGCTCACAGTACAAGGCTCTTTACATTGCAGCTGGCACGGAAGAGGGATGCTGCAATTGCCATGGCAAAACGAGGCCAGCAAGAGCGCCAACACGACTAGGCGGGGAACAGGACCGATCATGGCGGCGATTATAATAAAGTAATTTACATAAACGTATGGCCGCTCATGAACATGTCTCACAGGGCCAGATCGGCTTAAGTGAGACAGCCCAGAATCTCAGACGCCCGCGAAAGTGAGTCAGCACGAACAAAAGCCTGGGCTCATGCACCCGAAACGAAAACAAGCATAGAAAGAGTACGTTTCAAACTTGCGCCGCCGCAGAGCATACATACGTGCCATGCCAGGGGTTTGGCACTCAGCAGCAGGCAGCTCCTGCTCACAAGCACGTGGGCATGGAGGCATGCATGTCCAAACTGGCCTACTGCTGTTGATGTCACACATAGCATGGATGCGATGCTATGCACATCAAAATACACATTAAACAATGGAAGTGGCCAGTCAGACAGAGGTAGAGCTGCACATACCACGTGCGCGCCCTGTCTACAGATGTCCACAGCACGTGAGTTGTGCACTCCACCCCTGACACTGCATCGCAGCGACAGCGCTAGCACAGCCATGAGCAGGTGGTTGCAACTTAGCCTAGCTCCGAGAGTTGCAGCAGTGAACCCTCCAGCTGTGCCTTGTATGCTATGCCAGCAGTCATGCAGGTGCATGCAGGGCAAGCACTCAACCGGCGCTACTATGCCCTGCACACCCTGATGCAGCACATGCTTGGCTTGGCTTCAAGCTTAGCTGACATACAAGCAGCACACTTTCTAAGCAGCATCCCAGCAGGATGCAATGCAACGCTGCAGGCTCCCTGGATGGCACTGCCATAACAGCAGACTGGTGCTCAACGCAAATAAGCCTGGGCCATGCAATCATACGTGCAGTGGCACTCTGGGTTGAGGACGCAAAACAAAAGCTCACAGCAGCTGCCAAAACTGCTGCAGCAGTGACGCACATGTTCAGTCAAGGAGCAGTGCGGTGCATTCGTTCACAGGTTCCAAGTGCAGGAGAGAACACCTCAACCTGTCAAGCAATGTTTCGTTTCAATGCTGCCTCATCAACTAAAAGCACGCATGGCTCGAGACCAAGACCTCCCTCTCTTTCTGGTTGTCAAGCATCAGATGGTCAGATAGCAAATGCAACAAAAGCATGGCCCGCTCCGTAAACAATGGGGGTATGACATTGGTTTGTCGCAGCCCTGAACTAGATAGTACTCAGGCAAAAGCACACAAATGCATCCTGCACGTTCCACAGCTGTGTCAGCGGGCAACCGCCACCAATAATTACTACCACCAACCCCCTCACATCACAGAAAATTACGCCGTTGCTCCAACCAAAACGTTTGCAGGTTAGCACCTACTGCACAGCATGCAGGCATACCATTGTAACCAAAGTGCTCGTCAAGTATGGATTCTGTACAAGCATGCATGCATTTGCCTCACCAGCCAGCACCTCGCACATGGTCTGCGTGTTTAGCAATGCACAGCCTTTAGGACAACATAAGCGTGCGCCGGTCCAAACAACAGGCTGACAGGGCAGCGCATGCAGAGCTTGCTCTGCAGCATCGCACAACGCCAAGCACCATATCACTGCCCACCATGGTGCACACCTGTTCACCTTGTAGCAACCAGAGCCGTGCACAAATTGTCTTACGCAACCTGGCAAGGCAAATGCGGCACCACGCGCTTGATTTCGCCCTCCTTATAACCAACAACAACAAATGCGACACCACACACATCATCACCAGCTGCCGCCAGGCGGGGGTGGGTACTGCCTGCTGCTGTGCAGCACACCAGCAGCATTCCCCAGCTGCTTCGCTCGCAACCGCGCAGTGAAGCTTTCCTCATTGAGAGGACACTCATTCATCGCGACAGTCACACACAGCTCATCACTGCGAGCAGACTGACTGCCGGAACCAGGCGAGGACGCACCGCTGCTGCTGCTGCTGCCGCCAGGACTGCCCTCACGCGCATGCGCAAATGAACGGAAGCTAGGACGGCCACCGTCACTGCTGCCGCTGCTGCCAGCATGCACCACAACTTGCACGCGTGATGACCATAAGCGCTGCAGTCCGCGACGCACAGTGCCGCCCCGGTTCAGCCCCAGCATCCCAGCCAGGCCTGCTGCAGCACCGCCTGCATCGCTACCGCTGCCAGTGCTGGCATCATCGCTGCTGCTGCCGCTGCTGCTGAGGTCCCGTAAGGGCCTCAACACGTAGGACCGTTGACTAGACGGACTCCCATGAGCTGCAGCACTGCTGCTGCCGCCTGCCAAGCCGGCGTGCAGGTAATCCCGCAAATGCATGAAATGGTGCTGATGCTGATGTGGCAAATGGCTGGTGCCGCCATGTGCAAGGAACTGCCGGCTGCTGCTGCTGCCGCTGCTGCGGCGCACAGCACGCCTCCAGCACCAGAATGCGTACAGCAGTGCACACAGCAGCAGCAACGAGCCCAGGAGGGTCGGCCACAGCACTGCATGCAGCTTGCCTTGGTAGCCGAGGCGAGCGCGGCGTGTGCGCTGCGCGATGATGTCTTGCACGGATGCTGACTCAGCACCCAAGGTTTGCGTGGTGCGCAGGAACGTGTTGGGGTCATCCACCAAGCGCTGGATGAGCTCGTCTGCATGGTGAGGGGGCAGACATTACGCAGAGCATGAGCATAACAATAAGCAATGCTGCATGATAGAGCAGGAGAGAGCACCCGGTGACAGCATTGCAACGAGCATGACTGAACCATGACGGCATTTGCCAGCCTCCACCAACAGCTTTGGCAATAGGGGTATAACAACACTTGCTCAACACATCAACGGAGACAAGGACTTCACAAAATCAGGCACTGTTGAGCCAAATGTTCCTGCACACACAGCAAGCTGCGCATGGCGCTCTCACCTGCAGACAGATCTTGCATGGTTGCAGCCGCCGCCTCAACCTCTGCATCCACAGGCACCGTTGCGCTCACATTCACCAGCAGCTGCCTGCTGCTGATCTGCTGCACCGCCAGCACCTGCACGCTCCCCAGGCTGACATTCAGCGCACTGGCAGTGTCACTGGCCACAAGCACTGCTACGATGCCTTCGCTGCTGCCGTTGATGCCTGTTGTGGAGCGCGTTACGGCTTCTAGCATGGTGCCGTCCAGTACGACACCAAAGCTGAGCAGTATGGCGTATTCAGAGGCGCCTTGGCTGTCGAGAACCGAGCTGCCGTCGCCAAGTGAGACGTCGCAGGAGGTGGCACCTTCTGATGCAGTGGTGGTACCATCCCTGGTTGCAGCACAGATGAAAGAATGTAATGCGATTGTACATAGCATAGAGGTTGCTGTGAGGGAGATGATGTAGCCCAAGTCCAAACCAAGAAACCAACATGCATAAACCAGTACACCAACCACATGCTTTCTCTTGCACCCTCATGTCAGCACACCAGCTACACCTACGCATCAATGACCAGCGGTTATCTCGCCAACCCTCACCTGCAGATGTCGCAGAACAGCGAGCCGGCATCCGCAGCAAATGTGCCAGGCAGGCAGGTGCGGCATGCTGGGGCACCCCAGTAGTAACTGAAGCTGCCAGGGGGGCAGAACAGGCAGGACGTGCTGAAGGGGGACGCAGCGTACTTGCCAGGAGGGCACACCTGCATAGAGGGTGACAGATGAGCAGGCGAGCAGCAGGGGTTCAGATACATGACAGGGGACTGGGGCAGATGAAGGCATGATCCGTCTTTCAGCAACACCAGCAGCTGCAAGGCCATACATGTGTGACAGGGGCATTGGCGTGCGGAAGCATTATGTGTATGTAAGCCACACCAGCTGAAGCTGCCAGGCGGGCAGAACAGCCAGGAGGTGCTGAAGGGGGACGCTGCATACTTGCCAGGAGGGCACACCTGTACATAAGGGGCACAAGAGCGGGAATAAGCACTTATGTGAAGATGACTGGGCCATTACCACCATGGGTTCTGTGCACGCAGCAGCATGCACTTGAGGCTGACAAGTGTGTGCATTCAGCCAGCCGCTAGCTGTGCATTCATGTGTGCCAACAAACCTAGTAGAGCAATCACAGCCTTGCACAGCTGGCAGCTCCGCTGCCATGCATAGGACATGACAGAAGAGCAAGAGGGGGGCAGATACATAACAGGGGACTGGGCGGCAGAAGCATTATGTGTCTGTAAGCCACACCACCAGCTTACTTTAAAACTGGCCAATGCTTTAGCTGTTCCACTGCGCATTGACAGTAGAACAGCTAAAGCTCCAGAAAGCTTTGAAGTAAGCTTCTGGTGTGGCTTACAGACACATCATGCTGAAACACAGTGGAACAGCTGAAGCATTGAACAGCTTTGAAGTGAGTTGCTGGTGTGGCTTACAAACACATCATGCTGAAAAACAGTGGAATAGCTAAAGCATTGCACAGCTTTGAAGTGAGCTGCCACGCCACAACTCAGCTTGTCACCATCTGCTCACCTTACACTCATCTGCGTCTATGCGTGTGCTGTAGGTGCCATTCGGGCACACTGTGCACTTCAAGTTCTGCGCTGGCGACAGCGGCCACTGGTGAGGTCTGCTTGCAAAGTATGCAGCAGACAACCGCACTGCATCCTGCTCAGGCGTGCTGCTGCTGCTGGCACCAGCCGCAGCAGCAGTCTTGGCTGCTGCAGCTGCTGCCGCTGCTTCCTGCGGCAGGACGAGCCGCCGCACTGCTGCTGCTGCACTCTCATTGCTGTACAGCAGCAGGGTGTAGGTCTTTGACGACATACCCTCATCTGCGGTTAGAATGATGGGCAGCTCTGCAGTCACACCAGGTAGCTGCAAACCGCAGTCATCATCACTGTCAGTGCTGCTGCTGCTTGCTGTCCTGTTGCCGCCGGCCGCTGTCCCATTCCTGCTGCCACCGCTGCTGCTGCTGCTGTGGTTCCCGCTCCCACCAACCCCTACCATCCTGCTTCCCCCCAATACGCTGCCAGCTGTTCCTGCTGGCGTACTCCTGCTGCCACTGCTGCTACACCACACACCACTCCCCAAGATCTTACTGCCAAATCCACCAATCCCCCGGCCACCATCTACCGCCGCAGCAGCTGCAGCAGCAGCATGCCCGCTTACACGTGCCTTGGTAGCTACAGCACCTGGCAACCCAGGTGCACCTCTGCCGCTGCTGCTGCCATCGACAACGTCGAACAGGCCAGCTGCCTGCCCACTGCTGTTGCCGCTGGCAGCACTGCTGGGGTTGCTGCTGTCATTTGCACTGCCTGACAGCGCAAGTGCAGCTTCACTCATTGAGATGTTGACACCTTCAGCATCAGCATCGATCAGCTCAGCAACCATCTTCATATCTGGCCGCATCTGAGCAAGCGGCAGCAGTATGTAGTGGTCCTGGGCGCAGTCAGCAGTCGTGTAGCGGCTCCACACGACCGTCTTGTTACTGACAGCGTCATGTAACGAGTACTGCTCCTGACGGCTGCGGCTGCCAGCAGCTGCAACAGATGCGACCGGCGCTGCAGCTAAATTGTGCTGCTCCTGCTGGAGTGCTGCATTGCTGCTGCTGTCACTCGCCAGCGCATCTGCTGCTGCTGCTGCTCCTGGTTTCCGCATCACAAGGTATGCAACCTGCACAATCTGACCAGCAGCCGGCACCAGCGGCCGAGGACTGTACTGCCCTGGCTCAGATGCTGCGCTACTGCTGTTACTGCCGTTTGCAGCTGCTGCTGCAACAGCCGCAGCAGCTGGTGCAAAGCCACCAGCAAACGCACTTCTGCTGCGCGAGCTGTTGCCTGCGCTGCTGCTGTTGCCTGGGCTGCTGCTGTCCATGCCGCTGCTCATCACGCTGTTCATGCGTGCTGGCGGGGCACTCTCAAAAAGATGCGACAGCGCACGCGGCACGCCACACGCAATGACAGTTGTCCCGCTGTTGCTGAATGTGATTGCGCGCAAGCTCAGCTGCTCTGGCGGCCGCAAGGGAATGAAACGGATGGTATACGAGCGATACAGCACAAAATCAGCTGGCAAGTCCCACATGCTGCTGCTTGTTTGGTTCTTGTCATTGCTGCTGCTGCTATTTGCATCACTGCCGCTGCTGCTGCCTTCGCTAGCAGCTGCTGCATACCCCGCATCATTGCGTGTGAAGACATGCACACGCAGCCAGCAAGGGTTGCGCTGGCCAGCTAGTGGGTAGCGCTGCCGCCACATGCGCTCCTTGCGCTGCCAGGACACCTGGAACCTGCACAGTCATGAGACAGCGCCACACATCATGGCAGCCTTCAAGCCTGGAACTGCCTTCAATCACAAATCACATTGACTTTATGCACTGCAAGAATGGGCGATTGTCAGCAAGCCCAGTAAGCTGACCGCACGGTTGCAAGGTGGCTAGGCAGACCACCTGAAACTCAGCCCTCTGTCTCTTGGAAACTCTGTCGCTTGGGGGAAGTAGGGGTTAACCAGGGTGACGAGGGGGTGGGGGAAGGGAAGAACAAACACAATTGCTAGCCCAAGACTGAAGACAGCTAGCTACCACAGCTGCCACAAGCAGCGTGCTTTCTGAAAAGCAACCGGCACAACAGCATATCATCAACACGGCTGCTCTACGTTGCAGTGCTGCAGCCAGTTGCTAGCTCACCTGGCACTCTCAAGTTCATCACAAGCAGTGGCATCAACCACCACAACGTCACCCCACCGGCTGCTGGCCAGCAGCAGCTTCCCTGCACCAGACGGCTTTGGCGGCAGCAGCGCAATGTAGCGGTCCACCATGGGCCGAAACGGAGGGTCCATGTCGATGACTGTGCTGGCCGCTGCTGCTTCGCTAGCTGCACCAGCACTGCTGCAGTTGGCCCTGATGGTCGTGTTACAAGGTATGCTGCTGCTGCTGCTGTTGCCGCCATCCTTTAACAGCAAGTTCCGAGAGATGCTGCCTGCTGCTGCAGCTTTTCCATTGCTGCTGTTGCCGGCGGCGCTTCTGCTGCTGCTGCTGCTCGTTGTACTGTTGCTGCTGCGGTCTGGGTCAGCAAACAGAGCCAGCGCCAACTCCTGCAAGGCTGCAACGTCTGTGTAGGTAGGTCCGTCGTGGCTGCTGTTACGGCTGGCAGCGTCACCAAACAGCAGGGTGGAGCCTGCAAGAGCAAGTAGCCAGTAGCGCCAGGACATAACATCAAGCTCAGACAATATGGCGTGCTAGCCTGTTTCTGCAATCGCACTCATTTGTGCACGCTTTCAGCGCATATATATTAAGCAGAACGCAGCTGCAAACACAGGACTGCGGGTGCTGCCTGCTTCATGCGCGCGACCCCATCTGCAAGCAGCCCAGCCAGCAGCTCACCAGGCGGACAGCGGCCCGGTGGGGTGCCAAACACAATGGCAGCAACCTGGCCTGCCTGTGGAGCCACGCGCGTGTTGAACTTGGGCTCGATCCTGACTGCTATGCGCAGCTCTGCTTCTGGTGGCAGCCTGCCCCAGCTGATGGGCAGCTCAATGGGGTCCAGCTGCTGCTGCCCAGGAGACAACCAGCGCATGCCTGTAGGGCAACACAGGTCTGACTAGCTCAGACATGGCAAGGCAAGCACTAACCGACACATGTTGCTGGGACTGCGTCTTGGAACACACAGCCAAGCAGCTGAACTCCAAGCATGTTTTGTGTGCATGCACGGGGTTGGGGGAAACATACAGTACTTGCCCTACCTGTTTCTGTGATGTTTGCCACAGCTTCCAGGTCAGCCACTGAACAGGATGACGCCAGCGGATGGCAGGGCACAGCAGAAGGCCGGCTGCCAGGCAGCAGGAACGTACGATACACAAACTGCGACGCGAATGCTGAGGCTCCTGACACTGTGAAGTGCAGGCGCGGTTTGCTGGTGTTGACGCCGCGGTAGTAGCCCTACAGGCGACAACAGCAGCAACGGCGGTTGCTTGTGTCAGCTGGTACAGCACCCTCGGGTAGCAGCGGCGCTGCTCAAGACTCATAATGCTGCACCAATGCAAGATACCACAGCTCTGCTGCTGGTGAAGTTTCTCTTTGGCATTTAATACTGAGCAGCACAGATGCTACTTCCATGAGTTCTTGTGCCATGTTTTGCTAGGCTGGCTGTGAGCAGCTACACGCACCAGGTCAGTCTTGAACCCTATGATGGGCGACTGCACCTCCACCACTGTCGACATGGCATCGCGATCCAGCACAGCCCCTTGTGGCTGCTGCAGCTGCACAACCAGCTGACCGCTGCTTGGGGAGTTCTGTAGTGCCAGCCAGAATGCCTGAGAGCCAGATGCACCTGCTGACCATGTCACAGTGTCGCGGAACACCTGCAAGCACAGGCAGCAGCGGCAGTCGCGCAGGCAGCAACAGACAGATCGAACTTTCCTCCTGCGGCTGCTATGAGCACGATTGCAGCACTGATCAACCTTCAGTGCAAGGTGACTTGGATGCAACTGGCACAAGCATGTGTTGCAAGAAAGCTGCAGGTGTAACACAGGGCGCTGCGACTGCTGTACCCAAACATCCAGCTGCCTGCAGCCTCACCCGCACAGCTCCTGCATCATTCATCAGCTGCAGCCGCACAGTCACCCCGCCTGGTCCAGCAGGAGCGTTCAGCTGCACCCGCACTGCAAACGTGCTCGTGTCCGCTGAAGCATTGACAGTCGGATCTCGCATGGACAGCCACAGCGGCACATCCAACACGATAGACCGTGGCAACCGCAAGCTCACACGCTGCTTCGGCACCACCAAGTGTGCTGTAAAGCTGCCTGGCTGTGCTGTTGCATTGGGCTGTACTGTGAACTCCCAGCTGCTGCAGTTGCTGCTGTAGCCACTGCTGCGGTAGGTGAGGTTGCGGCCGCCTGCTGCTGCACCTTGCAGGACAAGCTGCACCTCTTCAGGTGATACCTGCGAATGCACGGGAGTTCAACAACGCAACAAGCATGTGTTGTGCAGCGCACTGCAGATTCTGCCTCTGCAGGATTACTGAGCACGCTGCTGCAGGGTTATCAAGCATACTGCTGAAAGGATGTGAAGCCGAGCTAATAACAAGCGTGTATATCCTGCAATGCAGCAGCCACATGTGCCACTGCTTGTGAACACCCTGGTTCAAGTGTCCAGCGCACCAGCAACTGCAGCTGACCAGGCCAAGCCAGCATGATGCATGCAGGCCAGGCCACGGCTGCGATCTGTAGCTCTGCAGTCACTGCTGCAAGCTGAAACCAACGCACCTGGCCAAGCTGCTCACAGAGGGTACCATTGAGCACAACAGTTAGCTGGGTGCGTATGTACTGAGTCACTCTCGCAGGCTGGACATGCTGGACAGACAGGCCGCCCGGTACTAGTCCAGTAACGTTGTTTGAGTGAACCTCCTGCATGCAAGGTTCATCAACGTGCAGACAGCAACCAGATCGTTGGTTTCGTCGGGTGGAATGCCAGCTGGCTGCACCAGATGCAACGAAAAGAAAGGACGAACGGTAGAAGAACACTAACTTTGCACATATACGGGCTCCAGCACAGCTGGAACGCCAGGAACGCCAGACACCACCATGCTCGACACCAGCCTCTTGTCTGCATGATCATCCGCAGCAAAACGAATCTGCCATGTTCTCAACAAAAATCTCGTTTAGCAACGTGTCTCGTTTGCACTCCCTGCGCCATCAACAGCGACTGGTCAAACTGCTGCAACAACAGCTCGCACTGCTCCAAATGCTTTTTTTCTTCTACGAGGTGGCAACGAACCAATGTGACGTGAATGTGCTGTGCTGCTGACCAGCTCTAGTGCCTAGGGTCTGCACGAAGGCAAAACATCAAGACTCTGCATGTTGCCAGGCAAATGCTATCCGGTAAGTTCCGTCGTCTATTGAATTGCTAGGCTGTCGGTCTGCACATTTGCAAGCTAGTGCTGTAGTCGCCAGGACCCCACAGGCAGAGCAGCAGCAGCAGCAGGCAAGATGCAGGGCGTTCTCAGCCGGCCGCAGGCATTGAAGCAGACTACTGGTGAGGCTTTATGCCTTAGCTTGGACTGGGGGCGAATGCATGGCATGGTAGTCACGGAGAGCCATCCCGGCCGTCTTTCCGCTGCAGCCTCGATCTTGTCATCAGCGTAACAAAATAAATAGCATCTTTGCTTTTCGAAACGATTGCTATAGCTGGGCACTCATGAGGGCACAGCCACAGCATTGCAGTGCCGGCACAACTAGTGGCTTGGGAGCTGTGCAGAGCAGTAGGCCTCAGGGTCCGCCCTGATGCAGAGATTGGTCAGCATGCAGCCATGATTGAAAGTTGGCAGCATCAGTTGGCGTAAGCGGCGCTGGAAGCCTGCACAGACGGCTGCAGCAGCAATGGCCATGGCAGCAGCAACAACAGCCTGAGCGGAAGCCCTGTCATCTGTAGCCAGGTCATGGCCTCATATAGGCATGTAGACAGACAGGCACATGCACACAAACCGCACATAGCATCCTCAACTGTGTTACAGCCTGCAAGCCATTGACACATGGGGTGCTGCGTGTGTCACCACCTGAACCTTTCCTTGCTACAGCTGCCAGCAGGCGCAGTGCAGTCCGTGTGAGCGCCACATACCAACAGGACGATGGCGGCCGCAGCAGCAGAGGTCCACGCGGCAGGGGCAGGTTCTCACGCAGGTGCGCAGAAGCAGGCAGGCTCATAGCATTGCAGCACAGCGGCTCAGCGGCAGCAGGCGGGCGCGGTTGGCACGGCAGCTGTCAGGCAGGCACGGCACAGACCGCACGCTGTATGCAGATATTGCTGCGCTCAAAGAAGGGGCTGTGCAGAATCTCAGTTTGGTTCAGGCTGCAGCTATGATGGTGGCCTTGGCTGCGAAGTGCCAGGCATCCTGCAGCAGAACTTCTGCTGTGGCACAGCGTGCATTTCGTTGGCGAGTTGTGACGGATGCAGTACAGTACACTGGCGATGCTGCAGCAAGGGCGGCCATGTACAGCATGCCCTCAATGGCAGGCAGAAGCAGTGTTGTGAGCCAGCAGATGCTTGTTGCAGCGCAGATGGTGACTCAGCAATTTTCCGCAGCGGGTCTGCGCTGTGCCCGTAAATCACAGCATAGCATGGTGCATGCTGCGATGTTGGGTTTACACAACAGCCTATCAACACAACCAGGCAGCCAGCATGTCGGCCTAGGCAGCCAGCCCTGTCAGCAAAGATACAGCTTTGGGGTCATGACACCGCTGTCAATATGATGCACTCTGCGTGTGTACCTCGCGCCACAGCATCCATCACGTGCCATCATATGTTGGCTTGCACAGTAGTAGTCAGTTTTTGTTGCTATGATCAAGGCTCGTCCGCCTTACAGTGCTGTCCTGCAGCCCTTCAGAAAGCATGCAGACCACAAGGAGTTCCTGTACCTGTGCCCTGTGCCTGGTTACTGACAAATGCCTGACTAATGTCCTCCTCCCCTTTCACTTGCTGTCCTGCAGGCCCTCGAAAAGCTTGCGGAGCACAAGGACTTCTTGCACCTGTGCCATGTACCTGCTCACTGACGAGTGCCTCAATGACGGCCTTCTCCCCTTTCATTGCTGCCCTGCAGGCCCCAGGAGGAGCGTGTTGAGCACAAGGAGTTCCTGTACCTGCCCAAGCCCAACCACCTGGTGTACATCAAGCCCACAGTGGCTGTCGTCGCTGACGTGGCCAGCAGGGCCAGCGTGGGCCTCAAGATGACGATCGGAAACAACCAGCTCGAGCGTTACGTCATTGAGTACTACTCCAAGCGCCTGTAAAGCAGCAGCAGCAGCGGTGTAGTGGCAGCTGCGCAGCGTCCAATGCAGCTGTGCCAGGTTTTGGTTTGCTGCAGTGTCAGCTGCTGCAGGTGGCAGCTGCTGGGTGAAGCTGGAGTCAGCTGTTACTTGGAGGGGTGAGGTTTGGGGGGGGGTTGTGGATGGATGGAAGGGCTTCATTAGCTGCGTTTGTGTGGTCGGTTTGGGCTTGATGACGCGCATCTCATCATGATGTGCAAAGTTTGTGGTTGTGAGAAGACTTACAGTTTGTGAAGCATTTGTTCACAATCGTTCTGCAGCAGGTTCTGCAGGATGCTGGTTGCACAGCGACACATGCAGGGCATGCTTTTGCAGGATAGTATCTGATCAGTTATTGCGTTGTAACAGGTCATCACTCAGTGGTCGGATACTGATCATCATCCTCACGGTGAACGTCACTGCATTGCAGCTGAATTCACACTGCTGACTTGCCAGGCTGGCGGCCAGCCAGGCGCCTAGCCGGCTACCAAGCTGATAGGCAGTGAGTGCTCAGCACATGTTGCCAAATTGCGTACTTGATCTTGAAGGTGGAGTGTTTACAGACAAACCAAAATTGGGTGACCCTGAGCTTGCCAAGCGGCGGCAATTCAGGTACCTGCGCAGCCGTGTCCCTTGTTATGCATGATGATGCCGTGCAATGCACGAGCGTTCAGGCCGGAACTTCAGCGCAGGCTGCGCGTCGCTGGTCTGCAGTAAATTGACCAGCTAGCCTCAACCATGCCAGATCTTCTAGAAGTCAAGGCAACTGTTTACAACCGATGGCAAGCCACCAACCGTCAGCCAAATAAACCCAAAAGCATCAGGTACGATCCGCCGCCGGTGCCGCACCGTTCCAAGGTTGCAGGTTGATAAACATGCGAATGAATGTACATTGTCAGTTCTAGACTGTACTACAGACAAGCGATGTTGGTTCATGAGACCAGCGTCGGTCTCATCTACGATCAACTGAAGGGAAGGGTCCCACTATACTATACTCAGTGAGAAGCACGCCTGTCAGTGCACACGCTGCTTCCTTAACACTGCACACGCAACAGCATCAACACATCCAATCAGGCGCCACGCCTGTAGTAGCGGCTACTGTCCACATGCACCACACAATGCTGCCGGCATCAACAAAATAAAAACACCAACAGACTGTTTCAGACGGTCACTGACCGTGGCAGTAAACAATGACACGGTACACAGCACACCAGTCAGCAACAGAGGACAACATCAATGCATTGAGCACTGCTCGAGCTGAGCTCAGCTCAACAGCAGCCATCAAACATAATAGCTCAGCAGCCATCTGCCAGGCCTCCGCCTTGGAAGGTTTACCTAGTAGTAGAGCTACATGCAGCACAACACATGCCCGGCTGCTGTACAGCACTCCTGCAACAATTTGAAAAGCAATAGCGTAATGCGACTGGCTACAGCTACTGTTACGCTATTGCTTTTCAAATTGCTGTACAGCACTCCTGCAACAATGCGGACTGCGGTCAAACAACAGCCAGGATGCATCACAGCTTGATAGCCGTCCCCGCTCAGCCTACCCTTGTAAGGCTTCCCTAGCCGCACGTGCGCAGCACGACACATGCTCAGCTGCAGTTACAGCACCAGATGCAGGCTGCAACAGTGTTGGTTTTGGTCAACAGTCAAACAACAGCAAGCGTCATGCGTCACAGCTCGATAGCCATCCCCCGCTCCGCCTCCACCTTTGCAGCCTTCCCTAGCACCATCTCCCGCATGCCATCCTGATACGCAAGCATCTTCTCAAGCAGCGCTGCATCTGTCCCTGCGAGTATCCGCACAGCCAGCAGCCCTGCATTTGCTGCATTGCCAATCGCCACAGTCGCAACCGGCACGCCCTTAGGCATCTGCACGATGCTCAGTAGCGCGTCCATGCCGTCTAAATAGGCGCCAGCTGGCTTGACAGGCACGCCGACGACTGGCAGGGGTGTCATTGCTGCTACCATGCCTGGTAGGTGCGCTGCACCGCCAGCACCTGCGATGATCACCTGCAGGGGTGGGGTGGCAGCGTCGCGCAGGCCGGTGTGTGGGAAAGGGTTGTGGGCAACACAACAGGGTGTACAAGGGTTGAAGAGACGCGGGGAGTTGGGCAGACAAAATATTGATATCTGCATGCATGTTTATGGTCAGAAAAACTGAGGGGCAGCAACAACACGAGAAAAGGGCAGGAAAGTAGCTGGCATGAGGGCGCGCAACACCGACTGTTGCTGCAGCCTGAACAGACAGTGTGGGTGTCGTGTACGCTGCATTGGAGTGTCTTACCTGCAGGCCGCGCTTGTGTGCGCTGCGTGCGTAGTCCATCATGCACTCACTCTGCTAATGACAACCAATCTGCCAATGCCACAAACATGCTGGCTGAAACAGCCCGTCGTCAACCCTACGGCCCACCTGCAGGCCGCACTTGTGTGCGCTGCGTGCATAGTCCATCATGCGCTCACTCTACTTTGATGGCACCCACTCTCCCAAATCCACAAACAGGCTGCTTGGAACACACCCCATTCAACCCCAAAGCCGCACCTGCAGGCCGCGCTTGTGTGCGCTGCGTGCGTAGTCCATCATGCGCTCTGGCGTCCTGTGCGCAGACACGATGCTCAGCTCGCAGGCCACGCCAAACTCCTTGAGCACGTCCTCTGCTGCCTTCATGGTGTGCAGGTCCGAGTCGGAGCCCATGATGATGCCAACCTGCATTTGAAAAACACAAACAAGGTCATGCTTGGATTGTTGAATTTGAATCAGATTGGAGGAGCAGATAGAGCAGATACAGCCAGCCAGTGTTGCAGCAGATGGATTATATTAGCACGCACAGAAGAAGACCAGATGGCGCGCCACTGCCTGCACTGTCTACAAGCAACAGCCAGAGGCAGCGCCTACATCATAGCAGCGTACACGAACATGCATACTAAGCTGCAGTAGTGCTCAACATGCCAAGCCACAAGCCTTGTACTTTTCCTGCACATGCATCACAAGATGAGCACCTGTCACCTTAGCGCCAGTTTCAACAGCAATAGTTGTGTGACTGGCTACAGCTACTGTGGACATAGTGTTGCAGTCACATTCTTCACCACGTAGAGTGTACACTGTGGTTGGCATTTGTTAGTTGTGGGCTATCTGACAAGTCTTACCTTGGCGCCAGAGCCGCCGCTGCCACCGGAGCTGCCCGTTGCTGCTGTCACCACCCCAGCTCGCCGCGCCGCCTCATCACTCCTCCGCAAGCTCTCTGCAGCAGCAGCATCCAGCACCGCCAGCTTCTGCCGTCCCTCTTCCCTGCTACCAGCCACAATATTAATGTGGCCAATCTTGCGGCCCTTACGCATGCCGGCTTTGTCGTACCAATGCACGCTGGCGCCTGGCGTCCTGTACGCTTTGGCCATCAAGTCGTGTGCAATGCGTACGCCTTCGTCATCATCTGCTTCTCCCAGCATGTTAAGCATGAGGGAGCTTCCGCAGTTGAGTGAGGTGTCACCGAGCGGCCACCCCAGCACTGCGCGCAGGTGGTTTTCAAACTGGCCTGTGACGCAGCCGTCCATTGTGTAGTGGCCGCTGTTGTGGGGGCGCGGCGCGACCTCGTTCAGCAGCAGCGAGCCGTCTGGCAGCAGGAACATCTCCACTCTGCGTGTGCATAAAGCAGCAGCAGCAGCAGTAGGAGCAGGTGGGCTTGAGTGTGACCGAGGCATGGGAATCAGCAACTGGAGGCTAAGCACTGCATGTGGGCTGAATGTTGAACACATGCTGCTGACTGCAGCATCAGTAAAACACAGTGTACATCTGACACCTTTGACAGCTCAGCAAGAGTCAGCAGTCCCTTGCTCACCCAAAGATGCCAGCGCCGTTCAGGCACGCAACAGCCTTCTCTGCAACCTGCTTAGCCTTGGCCTGCATTGCAGCAGGCACACCAGCTGGCGCCTCCGTCACGTGACAGATGTTATCTTTGTGGATGGTCTCGACCAACGGGTAGGACTTGACGGTGCCATCTCTGCTGCGAACGACCATGACAGCCAGCTCCTTGACAAACGGTGCCCACTTTTCTGCGTAGAGGCCGTGAGAGAAGCCCCCGAGGGCTGCAACACCGGATGACAGGTCGTCCATTGTGCGTATGACGTAGTTACCGCGGCCGTCGTAGGCCAGCCTGTGTGATGCACCAGAACAGTGATGCAGGCCTGAGGTAAGCACAGGATGCTACAGCAGGAACAGCATGTGTAAGAGGTGAATAGAGCAGGATGATGCGGCAACAATGATGCAAACAGCAGGTTGCCAGATGTCCGGGTTAAAGGAGACGTGCAGGCAGTGTGGGTCTGCCAGCTCGCTGTAACGTACCGTTGTGCCATGCTGTACCCAGCCACCACCCACACACGCAGCGCAGCGTGCACGGGACACAGCATGCACAGCACGAGGCTGCACACACCGGGTGACAACTGGGGTTCGGCCAGCCCAACATAAGCTGCCCTCAAAACACCTGCCAACTAGTCAGGCACACATGCAAACAACCAGTATCACGACACTGTGCTGCTGGCGCTCCCACAGCAGTGAAGAAGCATCAACGCTGCTCCTCAGCAGGCCGGTCAACATAACATGTGTTAATAACATGTCTGCACGCACCTTTTGTTCTTGAGCATGAGTGGGTAGCCAAAGCTGGCAGCAGCAGCCATCAGTCCCGTCTCATCAGCAAACCCGGCAACATAACATAGCAAAACATGACATAACATGTCTGTCACGCACCTCTTGCTCTTGAGCATGAGTGGGTAGCCAAAGCTGCCAGCAGCAGCCATCAGTCCTGCCTCGTCAAGCAAGCCGGGCAACATAACATGACAAAACATGACATAACATAACATGTCTGCACCCACCTCTTGCTCTTGAGCATGAGGGGGTAGCCAAAGCTGCCAGCAGCAGCCATCAGTCCTGCCTCGTCAGCCACCTCCATGTACGGAGCCACAGGCACGCCAGCAGCCTCGAAGTGCTGCTTCTGCACAAACTTGTCCTGCAAGCAACACAGACATAGAAGAACATGCAGTGATGCAAGTGCTACGTTGTCAGTCATATGCCGCTGACAGCGATCTTTGTTCAGTAGTCACCGTTCAGCTGATGACATTATTGTGCCATGTGCATGCTAATCAGGGGCACATATTTCTTAAAATAGCGACAACAGCAAGCAACCAAAAGCATGCTATGCAAGGTAGCAAGCAAGCGGTCAGGCGCACGTGTATGATTGCAGCTTGCACACAGCTGTGACTACGACATTAAATCAAGCGCAGTGTGCATGTGGCACGAGGTTCGATTTAAGTCACAAGGCAAGTTGACAGCGCAGGCAAGTATGCAGGGCTTCAGTCAATGCAACAAACAGCTGATATGCAGCACAAGCTTGCAGGCAGCTGCAAGGATACGGCTTCGTCACAGCAGCAATCTTCTGCTGCAAACCACCTGGATTGTGCGCAGCGTGAATGGCGTGGGCTCTACATCTACTCCAGATGCCTTGCCTGCAGCCTCCATCGCATCTGCATCAATGTGCTCAATCTCAACTGTCAGCACATCGCAGCCTGCAGCAAAGCCGCCAATGGCAGCTGCGTCCCTGAAGTGCCCAACTGTTTGGTCTGCTGCAACTGCTGCTGGGGCGCCTTCCTGTGGGTCAAGGAACTTGACTGCCACACCCATGTTGGCCTGCAAGGGGGGAGATGGAGTGTGGTGTTGTGGTGTGGATGCAGGCAGCAGAGACGGCAGACAACAGCATGATTCAACGAAAATCATTGGCAGGGGCCGAGTATAGTTGTTTAGATGACAGCGTGAACTTGACTGTATGTGCGACGCAAAATGCAAGCAAGGTACAATGACTGCAAGTGTGAGTGCTTGCACTGCTTTCGTAATGTCAGGGCTCTGTTTCGGCCGTGTGCATTTTAGGGTGAGGCCACAGGCTTTCAAACAGCCAGTGGCTCTCACCCTGCATGTTTCTCATGATGTATGTTCCCCAGAATGGTTGCAGGGTTCGAGCCACTGGCTGTTTGAAAGCCTGTGGCCTCACCCTAAAACCTAACCCTGCCAGTTCTGTTGCGCCTGATGGCCCATACTTGTTTGCGCTAGTGCTGTTCACACAAACAGCCTGATGATGGACGAAGAGTTGAACGGTTGTTGAGCAGTGATAGCCAGTCAGTACACACCCCACACAAAACTCGGGCTCTGTTTCGGCCGTGTGCATGCGCATGCTGCTCAGCTATAACATTGCACACAATCCATGCCCTGCCGCTGCCACTGCTGCTACCACCGCTGCTGCTGGGCTTGTTTTATAAAGTGACGATGCATTGCACGTCAAGAACTGTCACTTACCGCAGCCAGCGCCATCATGCGGCCAAGCTGGCCACCTCCTAGCACACCAACCACTGCTGTGCGCGGCAAACCAGCATCACTGCATGATGAATAAAGAGGCAACAGCACAGAACAGACAGCACAGGCAGCACAAACAGGATGAGGTATGGAGTACGTGTCGTGCGGCATCTGGTGTGCAGCACAAGGACATCTGCTGTGTCACTCCCTGCACCGAATGACTTGAGTGCACTGTGTTGGTAGGCATGTGATATAGCTGTGCAGGCATCGTGTCAACCCTGACTCAGCATTCATTGCAGGCAGGCTGAGTATTGCTGCAACCCATGTGCGTGTCATCTGCAAATGGCAAATCACAACACACATGCAAGTTACCCAGGTCATCCTACAGAACCGTGCTACTCATGACCGTGAGTGGACATCACAGTCAAGCACGCATGCAGGGGGCAGTGTTGCTGCAATCCATACCCACATACGTCACCTACCTCACTGCAGTGAGATGCTTGTCTCCGGCTGCAGCAGCGTGACTGCCATGTTGTGTGGCTGCTTCTGCTGGCTGCATTGCTACTCTGGCGATGGTAAGATAAGGTGGGCGATATGCACCATACTGCAGACGCTTGCTGCTGGCTACCAGACAAGAACGGGCCTGCAGGTGCAAGCCAGCAGGCTGCTGCTGCTGCTTCATATGCCGAGCTGCTGGGCTGGACAGCAACATGACAGCTGCTGCAAGCCTGCTCGATCGCTTGTTCTGGTTCCAGGTAAAGTTATAAGGTCGAAAGAGACGGAGAAGCAGACACGCTGTTGGCTTTGCTGTGTGCCTTCAGCGCTGCAGACGGCGGTGCTGCAGCAGCCGAGGAGCAAAGGTGATACAAAACGTACCCGTTCTCCGACACATATGCTGCTGCTCACAACCTCATACACACCACGTCACTGAACACGCCGAAACGTGGTGTTACTCTCGAAAAGGGTTGTACTGCGGATGTATGTAAAGCCTGAAAAGCATTATTTGTTACATGCAGTCCATACGTAAACAACTTTGCTTTAACCCATGCTTGTAACCTGAGCTGGCACTACAAACACGACACACTGCTGTTCCTGCGACCGTCTGCAAGGTACATAAACGATATCAAAAGACACGTTGGTACTGCTAGAACCATTTTGGTTGGCAGAACGGCGCAGAGGAGTGGTGGGGCTGAGTGACAATGCCACCAAAGGCCAAGAAGGGCAAGAAGAAGGCCCCAGAAATTGTTGAGCCAGAGCACGACCCAACCTGGGAACGAGTGAGTGTACGAAGCACATCTGCATGTGCTGTGCTTCGTGGCTAGCTGCAGTGGCCCTGTATGCGACCAAGCAACTGCCTGAACACCACATGCCATGTCCAGGCTGAACAGCGCCTCACCATCCAGACGCAGCTGATATTAAAACATGCCACACTGACACAAAAGTTGATATCCGCAGGTGGTCATCAGCGGCCTATGGGATAGGCCCATCACAGCACTGCCAGGTACGCGACATACACAGGCTGAACTGTCCAGCCTAGACCCATGAAGGGCTGCCAACTGCAGCATACACCAGCAGGCATACACAGTTGCTGTCAGGGTCAGTCTGCAGCTGCATGCTGTCTTACTGCAGCAGCAGCTGTCACATCAGCAGCTGTCCAGCCAACCCGTGAGACGAAGCTGAACGACTGCAAGTTGCTGACATGCAGATGCCAACACCTGGCCATCATGGGGAGCGCTGCGGGAGCGCGTGCTGTCTGCCTGCAGAGAGGTGCGGCTTACATCAGCCTGCAATCAAGGCTGTTGTAGTTCAAAGCAGCAGCTCAGAGCACAGGTGTAGCCCACACATGCAGCAGCATGGCAGCCGCAGCGACCAGCCAGGCGCGCAGAACTTGCCAGCGCACATGTGCAACCCAGGCATACCTACTCTAATGGCAGCACGGGTAGGACAGCAAGTACTGAAAGACACACACGCGCAGCTGAAGCTTGCTTGACACGGACACGCCAGCACACCAGCTATACTCTCACTACCCGTGCGCCTCCAAGATGGCTGCCTTTGCTGTGGCCTAACCTGCTGCTACTCACCTCGCCTATGCGCCGCAGATCCGCGTTGCCAACGCACCATCAGTGCGCGACGCGTTTGCAGCTGAGGTGGTCAAGCTGTCGCCGCCGCTGCTCAAGGCCATCGACTTCACCGGCTGCCACAACCTGCACAAGCTGGTGCTGAGCCCTCCCAGCTGCTGCGCTGCGCTGGAGGCCCTCACCCTCAGCAGCTGCCCAGGCCTGGAGTATGTGCTGCTGCAGAGCAACAGCCTGAAGCAGGTGGACCTCAGCAACTGCGGCGCACTCACAAAGGTAGCCTTGCATGCAGGGGTTGGTGTCTCTGCTTGATTTCCTGCTGCTGCTTTTTTAAATAGACTGTTTGAAAGGTAGTGGCTGAGGAAATGCCTGACTCCTGCAACAGCTGGCTCAGTGGTGGTGTGCTGAAGAGTAGAAGCAGTTTGCAGGATAAGCCAGCAGCAGGGCGGCGGTCGCCACGTCCAGTGGTTGCTCTTGCAGGCCTGCCAGCAAGTAACCTGCAAGTGGCTACCGCTGCTGCCTTTTCTTACACTGCCACATGCTGAATGAGGCCAACGCTGCTGCTGCCACTGCAGGTGCTGCTGCAGTGCCCCAAGCTGCAGAGCCTGAGCATCACGGGCTGCAGCCAGCTGGAGTCGTTGATGCTGTGGAGTGATGAGATCACAGAGCTAGACCTCACAGGTGATAGATAGCATGCCACCTGCAGCTGCCACAGCTCCTGCTGCAATGCAATTGCGCCAAGGCAGGAGAGCCTGGATGTCTGCACTTTGCAGAACATTACGGCTGCAGCTGCTTCAATGCTGCAAGTACTCCTCCTCCTGCAAGCGAGATGGTATGCCTGACGCCTGCACTGCATGCCTCCTGCAGGTGCTGACAAGGTGACGAAGCTGGAGCTGCAGTGCCCGCAGCTCAACACGCAAGCCAGCAAGCTGCCGCAAGTGCCAGTGGCGCCAGTTGCTGTGCGGCCGTTGCACCCACCTATTGCAGTGATGCTGCGGGAGAACGCACGTGAAGCGGCACTGGCAGCAGCAGAGGCGCGCGAGAGGCAGTGGAAGGCAGCCACTGCCAGCAGCGGGCGCTACCCAGCTGTCTATAGATCACTCACAGGGATGTGCTAGTGGTTTGTGTGCAGTTGGTGTGACAGTATCGCACAAGGGCAGCATGATGCAATTGCAGGCATGCACATGTGCAACAGATTCAGGCTTACCTGCAGGGTGAGCAGCAGCTGCAGGCCGCTGTATCACATGCTTGAGGCGTGGCAAGCTGCTCTTGAAGCTGAGGCATGTACCGTTATGTTGGTGTTCAATATGCTATCCAGCTTTGTCAGTGTGAATGGCGAGAGTGCAGTTGTGCAGCCACAGCAGCAGCACGTCCAGTGTGGCGTGGCGTACAGCCACTATGCATGGCTGTCAGCAGCCTTCGCGTTCAAGCGGCGGTGTTTGTGATGTATGTTGCGATCCTCAGTGCACACGGAAGAGTGCATGGCTCTGGAGCAAGCGTGCAGCATGTGATCTGCACTAGTCAATGATGTCTCGAGATACGTCGTGAGCAAGTGAAAAGCATCAGCCTGACGGGCTTTAAAAGCGTTGCTGGCTGGTCCCTGCACTTTCAGATGGCGGGCGATGTTCGGTGTTTGAGTTGAAACAGCAAGCAGGTCTCAGGTTGTCTGTGCTTTCGCATTCCTCGAGTTTCAGTCACGCTTCGACGAAGTTTACCTGATTAGAACCAATAACTTGACTGTGCTGCTGTTTTGGAGCACTGCTTTGCATCACCGAGTTCGCTGCAGACTGCTTGACGCCATCTGTATCAGTTGCAAGCTTTTCGTATCGGTCGTTTTACGTTTCGTGCTTCTACCGCGCCTTCGCTAGTCGACGGTGGTGTTGAGCCTTGCGTTCTCGAGCCCTTTGCAGCAATGAGCGACCATGAGGAGATGGATTGCCCTCTGTGCATGGATCCCCTTGATGCCACGGACCAGGCGAGTGCTTTGTGGCAGCAGCCCGCAACCGTAGCACCACAGCTGCTGTGTGTCTAGCAGCTGGCCTGCCTATGTGCCAGGAGATCCAGCTACGAGGGTCGGTTTATGATTCATTGCTTCGGTGGAAAGCTCACAAGTGCTTGTAGGACGGCTTCTGTGTGCAGCACAGGCCAGCAGCACCAGCAGCAGACGGGCCGGCCTGCTGTGTCACAGTGCATGCCCCTGATGCATGCTGCGTTCATCTTGTCTAACGCCGCATGTGTCTATTCTGTTCCTGCAGGCCATCAACTTCTGCCAGTGTGGCTACAAGATGTGCCTGTGGTGCTGGAACCAGCTCATGGAGACAGCCAGCAGGGAGGCGCTGCCGGGTCGCTGCCCCAACTGCCGAACAGAGGTGGGCAGCATGCTGCTTACATGAAGTTCTATCAGCAATTCATCAAGCAGTGACGATTGGCATTGCTCAAGCAGGTGGCAGCGTGTTGAAAACATAGCTGGGAAGCAGTCGTAGGCATGCCAGCTGGAGCTTGTGTCAACTCAGATGGCATGGCCGCTGCGCTCGTCAACTTCAGGTTACACCCACAGTTTCACCTCCTGCAAGTTGCACCAGCTGCTGCTGCAGCCATGCAATGCTGCACACCCTGCTGCTGCGTGCCAGGTGCCTGTGCGTCTCTCATGCCTTCCCTTATACCTGTCGTGCTGCTGCTGCTGCTGCAACTGCTGCTGCTGCCTGTGCGTCTCTCATGCCTACCCTCTTGCACCTGTCCTGCTGCTGCTGCTGCTGCAACTGCTGCTGCTGCAATTGCTGCTGTTGCTGCGTGCAGTATGACAAGGAGAAGATCACCATGGCGCAGCTGGACCCCGACTTGGTGCAGAAGGAGCAGCAGCGCCGCAAGGAGCAGCAGAGCAAGAAGCGGACAGTCGCAGACGGCCACCACCGGCCGCCACGCGCGCTTGGGCAGGTGCGCGTGGTGCAGCGCAACCTGGTGTATGCAGTCGGCATGCCGCTCAACATCTGCCGCGAGGATGTGCTCGCAAACCGGGAGTACTTTGGCCAGTTTGGCCGCATCAAGAAAGTCTCGGTCAACCGCAGCACGCCCTTCAGCCAGGTGCAGAAGAACGGCCCTAGCGGCAGCGCGTACGTCACGTACTTCCGGCCAGAAGATGCGCTGCGCTGCATCGAAACGCTAGACGGGCAAGCCGAGTGGGGGGGCAAGACCATCAAGGCCTGCTTCGGTACCACCAAGTACTGCAACGCCTTCCTCAAAGGCGTGCCCTGCAACAACTCGGACTGCCTGTACCTGCACGACATAGCCGAGGCAGACGACAGCTTCAGCAAAGAAGATATGATGGCAAACGGCCTCGCGGGACACAGCACCTTTTTTGATATGGTCCACCCGACCAGTACAAAGGAGGCAGCAGCACACGCACACGCGGTGCTCAGCAGCATGGGCAGCGGCGGCAGCAGCAGCGGCGGTGGCGCGGGGCCAAGTGCGGGCGGCAGTAGCAGCGCAGCAGCTGGGGCTTGCCCTAGCGGCAGGCCGGCAACGCAGCCGGTGGCTATCACTGGGGTGAGCTGCTGCGCATTGTGTTGTGGCAGATTGTGGTTGTGGTGTGTAACCTGTGTCGATGCTAGGATTGCAGAGTGGCAATGAACAGACGCAGCTGATAGATTGCACACACCTTCTTAACATGCTACAGCCGGTCGGCAGTGTTTGCGTGCGCAGCTGTGCTACGTTTTGCACTGGTCTTCTGCTTCGTGCTGTTGCCTAATGCACCCAATGCTGCCGTTGGACTGTTGTTGACAATCACGTGTTCACGTATGCTGCACGTAATGTCTGCAGACGCGGCGCAGCAGCAGCTCAACACCGTGGGGCTCTGGCCCTGGCGATGCAGCAGCAGCAGCAAGCCCCAGTAGGCCAGGAGCAGCAGCCATGATGGCCTCAGGCCGTTGGGGCTCGGCACCAAAGGCAACACCCCCTGCAGCGCTGCCACTCAACTCTCCGCTGGCTGATGTCGAGTGGCCGAGCCTTGGGGATGCTGTTACAGATGCACCGAAGCATGCAGCAGACGGGCAGCTGGGCGCAGCAGCAGCAGCAGCAGGGCCGGGGCATGTGGGTGGCTGGGCCTCCGCAGCAGCAGCAGCAGCAGCAGTGGTGTCAGGGGGTTCACAGCCGCAGCAGCACCCGCAGCACCCTAGTGCGAGTGCCAACACGCACCCTGTGAGTCACCCCGTAGGGCAGCAGCAGCTGCAGCAGCAGCAACAGCAGCAGCAGGGTATCGCTGTTGTGCCGACTGTGGCTGCTGTTGTAGCTGGTAAAGTGCCTGCAGCAGCAGCAAAGCAGCAGCAGGGCAAGCAGCAGCAGCAGCAGAAGACCATGGCTACACTTGCTAAGGCAGGCAAGGTTGCAGCGCAGCCAGCACCACCAGCAGCAGCCAAAGCTGAGCCAGCACTGGCCGCACCACCAGCAGCAGCAGCAGCGGCATCTGCAACACCTGCCAAAGGCAAGCAGGCGAAAGCAGAAGCGGCAGCGGCAGCCAAGGCAGAAGCAGCAGCCAAGGCTGACGCAGCAGCAGCAGCGACAAAGGAGCAGCAGCAGCAAAAGCAACAGCAGCAGCAGCCTGACAGCAAGCAGCAAAGGGCTGAGGCAGCAGTAGCGTCGGCTGATGGCGGCAGCAGCAGCAGCAAGGCAGCGCAGAGCAACGGCAAGCTCAGCAAGCAGGAGGCGAAGAAGGCAGCCAAGGCAGCAGCCAAGCAGGCAGCAGCAGCAGCTGCTGCAGAGAAGGAAGCAGCAAAGGCAGCCAAAGAGGAGGCAGCAGCAGCAGCAAAGGCCAGTAGGGAGGCAGCAGCATTGGCGGCAGCGAGTGCTGCTGCAGACGGTGCAGCAGATGCCGGGAAACCTCCTGTCTCTGGCAAGCAGGCGGAAGCGGCAGCAGCAGCAGCAGCATCAGCTTCACCTGCAGCAGCAGGTGGCAAGGCACCCCCGCCTGGCTTTGCTGCTGCTGCTGCTGGCAGAGTTAAGGGCCCGCCCCCTGGCTTTGAGGGGCCAGGTGCAGCAGCACAGCAGCGCCCACCCCCTCCTGGTTTTGAACCGTCGCTGCTGGCACTGGCACGTGGCGGCAGCAGCAGCAGTCTGAGTGGGCTTGCGCCCGGGCAGGGCAGCAGCGGTGGTGGTGCCCCACCCCCTGGTATGGGCGGTGCTGCTGCTGCTGGTGTACCTCCTGGCCTCCCCTTAGGGATGAGTCCACTGGGGCCATCAGCAGCAGCAGCAGGTGGTGCGTCGCCTGCAGCTGCAGGAGCTAGTGCTAACGGAGGTGCTATAGGTAGCACGCGCAGCAGCGATGTGGGTAGCAGCGCAGCAGGTGGTGCAGCTGGCATAGCCAGTGAGGATCCAGGCATGAGTGCTGGCACTGCAAGCAGGCCACACTCACGTGGAGGATCGGTGCATGGTGGGGCAGCAGCAGCAGCAGCAGCATCCCCAGCGCAAGCCGCTGACCCAGCAGCAGCAGCAGTGCCGTCCCCGCTGGCGCAGCATCCCCCGCAGCAGTCGCTGTTTGGTGCTGCTGCAGGGGGCCTGTCTCCGCTGCTTGCGTTCCGCACACACACGCTACCACAGCCGCAGCTGTTTGGCGCCCCTGCGGCAGCTCCACCGAGCAGCAGCAGCGGCTTTGACATCAATGCGTTCTTCGACGGCCCATATGCTGGCGCTGGCTCTGTTGGGTCAGCAGCAGCTGGCGCTGGCAGCTTGTTTGGAGGCAGTTTGGTAGGCACGCCTGTTGCACAGAGTCCTCTGGCATCTGCTACACCTACTGCAAGTGGCCTAGGAGCAGCCCCAGGTAGCAGCAGCGACGGAGCAGCGCTCAGCAGCCGCAAGCAGAGTAGGTGGGGCTTTGCACAGCAGCCACAGCAGCAGCAGCAGCAGCAGCCTTCAGCATCAGTGCTGGGTCCTGCGGGGGTACCTGCGCCAGCAACACCTGGCGTGCAGCAGCAGCAAGGCCTCAGGACACCTCCTGGCTTTGCAGTGCCTGAACCAGCAGCAGCAGCAGCAGCACAAGCACCCATGGGAGGTGGCTTTGGTGGTTTCGGTGGTGGTGGTGGTGGTGCATTTGCAGGGCAGCAGCATGCAGCATCATTCTTCAAGAGCTTGCTGCCGGGTGTCAATGTGCACGTTGCTGCGTCACCACCTACCCCTCCCACTGGGGGGATGGTGCCATCGTCTGTTGGTGTTGCGGGTGTGGCGCCATACCCTATGGCTGGGCCGGCAGCGGGGGCACCTAACCCAGGGCTTGCGCTGCTGCAGCAGCTGCAGCGCGGGCAGCAGCAGCAGCTGCACCAGCACCACTAGTGTGTGCGTGGGTGGGTGTGCTGGTCTTGATTATTTCTGCTGAGATGGCTAGCAGCCGCAGCAGGTGCAGGGCCAAGGGGCTGCCAGCGTTAGTGCTGGTTTGCAGGGTGGAGTAGACGCATTGGTCAGATGCTTTGTTTGCTAGTCTGTTGCAGCGTAGCAGCACACGTGTTTGCTGCTGCCAATGAGGTGTCTGATGCTGTGTTGGTGACAATGCATTGTGTGGCTTGGTGCTGTGCGTGCTAGCTGTGTTTCACAGTCCAGTGTTTGGGGTGCTATCTTTGAGGGCTTCAGCAGAGTTGCCCCGTAGCATCGCATACTGGATGGTGTGCAGCTTGCACACTGTGGCATTTCTGGATGCATGGCTCAAAGCCAAGTTGGCAGTGGCCCACCGTAATACGCTGGCCTAGCACAGCTGCCTTAGTCAGTCTTCAAGTGGCCAACCAATGCTTGGTGGCTGACGTGTTGTGGACGGCAGGCAGTGATGTGACCGCAAATTACTTGGGCGTTCAATGCGTCGGGCGCGTCACTGAGTGACGTCTGCCAGCTTAGCCTGGTAACAACCAACTCCATCACATTTCACATTATGGAGCCTGCTGATGGATGCCCTGAGGGCAGGGTATGGCGCAGCGTGGGGCACCGCCATTTATAATGGTCCACGGCGTGGCAGTAGTACGTATGGCAGATATACTGCCATGGAATGACACGTGTCATGAGTGGGGCTCAGTGTCAATTCCAGCACTGCTGCAGTACGGTACTACTTGTGATCAGATCACAAAAAGCCTGATGTTGAACCTATCGCATAACAGGGTGACCTGATTCAAATTGCAGCTGCGTCAGTGCCTGAGGCTGTTTATTCAATGATCATGGCATCATTACAAGCACACACAACCGTGGCTCCGTCGACATTCTTGCAGACAGTACCCGGTGACCGCAGCTGCAGCAACACTACCGTACTGCTCCATAACAAAACACATCGCACTGCGCGCGGCGCTGCAGCCCCAGCACTACAACTGCCCCGCGTAAAATGCTGCAATCAGCTGATGCCGCATCAGTGCTGGCAGCACTGCGGCACATATTATCAAGCACGTGCTGTGGTGTATTTCAGCTGGGGGTGCTGCTGCTAGAGATGCTGCTGGAGCAGCCAGCCAGCTGCCGTAGCTGCTCGATCCATCCTTCATTCAAGACTCTCTACTCAGTGGCACGTAGTACGAGCTGTTGACAGGAGCCACTTGCCAGCGTCCCCCGTGCCGGGCCCCAGCATGCAAGCGTGCGCTGCCACAACTGCCGTCCCTTGCCCATCCCAAATACTCACTTGCACCGTGTCAGAATCCGATGTGGCAGCACACAGAGGTGTGAGAATGCAGCAGCACTCTCAGAGACACCAGGGGTGTGCGGTTGGCACCCAGAGGTTCACTGCATAGTCTACTGCCGATTGCCTCACACAGAGTGACGTGCAGCAAGTCCGCACCTCACATAACAATCATGCTCCAAGAGCACCATGTTGTCACCACCAGGAGATTTACCCATGCAATCTCAGCAGCCTGCTACTACAGCCCTGCTGCAGATATGCTGCTGCCCCAATTTTATCTGCTGTGTTTCAGGATAGATCAGCGAGCAAAAAGGGCGGTGCTGTGGCAGGGCAACCACTCCACACCAGCTGGCCAGCTCCATGGAGATGCACAATACGTCCGTGTTCGGCTATGCATTCGCCAAATAGCAGCAATAACTCAAAACTGACGCCAAATTCAGGCTCGGCACACCTACGCCTCCTCAGCTACATCACACATGACAGCCATGTGCACGCATCATAGGCAGTGCTGCAGTTGCTGTCACAGTGTCCTGTGTATGCGCGATGCACAAGAGGTGTTTGTTTCGAGCCCAGCTGCAGTACCCACCATTCAGTGGTGAGCAAATACCTAATTTCCTGGTGCATACTGCATGTCCTGCCCACGGTTGGCAGAGACAGCACCCTCATGCAAGTCAGTACAAAAAGTGCAGCCACGCAAAGATCATGGAAATATCACAGCTGAGAGAGCATGCAAGTGCAACTACAGCACAACAGCAGCACGTGTATTGCTGCTCACGATCCATGCATGGGCAAACTCTCTAGATAGAACTGCACATACAAGCTAAAGGCGACTGCAGCTACAGCAGCGCCCAGCAGACTGGATGCATGCAGCAGTGCACGCGTGTTGTTGCAACGCTTTTCCTATGCTGTGTGCTGCGTGTTGTGTGTGTTGCATGCTATGCTGTGTGGTGCGGCACGAGTGCTGCGGTGAGATGCTTAAACCAAACATTGCCGCATGCCACGGCCACACAATTTTGTATAGCATGTGAACAGCGAAAGCCGACCCCAGCATGCAGTTCAGCTGTGCTGATGCAGTGCACAAGCTGCTGGTCACTGACCAATCCTTGCCCTTTTGCAGCTGCAGCATGCAAACACCACAGCTGACACATCTTATTTGCATGCTCCGCCAATGACGTGGCACCAGGATGCACACCCGGAAACGTCAGCAGCGGCGAACATCTCTGCATCGCCTAGTAGTTGATGTCTGCCCCTCTTCGGATTCATGCTTCCGCACCATCCTTCCCACCTTCCCAACGCATAATTTAAAATCTATGCTCACGCGCACCATGCCAACCCCAACAACACTCAACATCCCACACCTGCCCCAGTCGCTAATCAGAACGCAACTTGCTGGATGATGCTGGTTGTCAGGGCGGCGTACCCTGCTGCCGTCACACCCGTCACAGTGAACCTGCAGCCCCTGCCACTTGAGATCTCCTTGGATGTGGAGGTGGCCACACCATTTGTGCCAGTCGCAGCTGTTGTGGAGTATGGAAATCCGTTCATTGTACCGCTGAGCACAGTCCATGCAATAGAGACTGTTGCGGCGTTGACTGGCGCGTTGGTGCCTGCTTGCGTGACTGTGACAGATGCACGGCAAGTGAAACGGCTGCCTGATGCGGTGGGGCCAGCAATGCTGGTGGATGAAACGTTGAGGGTCGGCAGCGGCAGGGGGCTGCAGACAGGGCAGGGGGCAGCAGCGGGACGAGAAGGATAGTCAGGCCACATTCATGTGGTGACAGGGACACGTTGTTGCTGATCTTAAAATAAGGTTTCCCAGCTTTCCCTGCTTACCACATGAACATCGCTACAGGGGAGACTAGCAGGGGGGGCCAAAGAAGTAAGACAGGTGGGTATGGACGTAGACATATGTGCTGCTAATGTCAGCTGAAGGTCAGGATGCTTAGGTGTTGTGTGTTCAATGGCGGGGCTCGCAAGTATAGCTACAGCGCGCTTGGCATCTATAATACACAGCGTTGCAGGAGAACTGACTCATCTCGGAGCTGCTGCACAATCAGCAGCAGCAGGGTAGTATCAATTTGGTGCTGCCGCTGGCAGGCTGTACTGCCGGGAGCTGAGCTGCAGCTGAAGGCTGCTGCAGTGTTTGTGTCTGTGTGCGCACTAGCGTACTGATGTACACTGACCTTGGGGATGGTGATGGGCTGGGACTGGGCGATGGAGAAGGTGATGGAACATCTGGACTAGGGCTGGGGCTGGGGCTGGGGCTAAGGCTGGGGCTGGGGCTGGGGCTGGGTGTTGGTGAGGGTGAGGGTGAGGGCGATGGTGGTTCTGGGCTGGGGCTTGGTTATGGAGACGGGGAGGGGCTAGGTGACGGGCTGGGGCTGGGTTCCGGGCTGGGGCTTGGTGACGGCACATCTGGACTGTGGCTGGGGCTGGGTGATGGGGAGGGTGATGGTTATGGTGGTTCCGGGCTGTTGCTGGGTGATGGCGAGGGTGACGGTACCTCGGGGCTGGGGCTGGGTTCCGGGCTGGGGCTTGGTGATGGTGACGGTTCCTCGGGGCTGGGGCTGGGGCTGGGTTCGGGGCTGGGGCTAGGTGAGGGTGATGTTGGTTCAGGACTGGGGCTGGGACTGGGGCTGGGGCAAGGTGATGGGCTGGGTGACGGGCTAGGTGATGGGCATGGGCTGGGTGACGGGCTGGGGCTGGGTGATGGGCTGGGGCTGGGGGATGGGCTGGGTGACGGCACGGTCTCGTTCGCAAATGTGACAGTGGTTGAGAACTGACCCAAGGAGCCATAATTTGAGTAGCCGGTGTTTGTAGCGTTGCCAGCGCCCGAGGCCTCAACAGACACAAAGTAAGTGCCAGCTGTCGGCAGTGTCACGTTGACGGGCGCAACTCCCAGGCCATTTGCAGCATTGCTTGAAGCTGGGTCGATTGTAGCTGTCACGTTGCCGGTTGCGTTGAAGCTTGTTATGCGCATGTTGAGGTTTGCGCGCTGGCTGGTTCCCCAGTTGCCCAGAACCTGCAGCAGAACTAGCAAAGCAGAATCAACAGAACAGTGTCGGCGGCATGTTACAAGAAATCCGTGTGCAAGTACAACATTCCAATCTACTGCGCAAAGCACCCATCAGGACAGAGCGTTGTGCAAACAATGGAAGGTTCTTGCTGCAGGCATGTACACCGGGTACCTGCAGGGAAAGTTGTCACGGGGTCTCACCTGGCCCAAAACAACCGCACGTCCAGCAATCACGTTGAACCGGAAGAAGTCTGCAACGCCTGGCTGCGTCACTATGCCTGTTGCATTGCCAACAGCAGTGCCAGCAACTCCAGATGCTGACAGCTGCAGCGGCGTTGCTGTTGCGCGGCTGTTGCCATTTGCTGCTGGAATGTACGACAGCTTAGCGGCAATGATGGCAGTGTCATTCTGCAGCTGCAGATGTACAAATCAACAAGCAGTCGATGTGGTGTGTCAGCAGAAGCACAAACAGTGCGTCCAACAGGTTTTATTGCCCACAGTGTGCATGCGCCATGGTGCCCGTGGCAGCTAAAGCTGTAGCTATAGCTAGCTAGCTGACAGTGTACACACACCGCCAAGCAGAAGATCAAGTACCGGCGTTACGAGCCCAATAGCAGCTTACACGGCCAGTCTGGCATCGTGTATGTTTGTCTGCAGGAAATGTGTTGTTGCATGCTCAACAAGATTGCTGCACACCTGGTTTGCATTCGCGTACCCTCCCCTGCTCCACTGGCTAACTGGCTTGGTATAGGCTGACCCCAAAATCTGCAGACGGCAATGCACACATTTGATGAATCTAGCGCCGGCTAGCTTCAGCAAGATGGTTGTCGAGTGATTTTCAGTCTGTATGCATGCAGATTACAATAATTGTACAATTATTGGCACTGATAGCGTCGTAGGTGCCAGCGGCAGCGCCTCTGATCTGATTAGGTGCCATGCACAAGAGCTGCACCACACACCATGCCATGATGCGCTGCTGTGTGCGTATGTCAAACAAATTCCGCTGGGCTGTAGCAGGATGCCGCTGCTGTGTCCTTACGTATACATAGTGCATTGCGCTGATAGACCATGGTTCATATCTGACCAGCTGCACTGCAGCAGGAACGCGCATTGCATTGCAGTGCAGGCACTGCAGGCTTACCGGTGCCCAGTCGCCGTGGCCCTTATAGTATGTCACGTTCAGAGTCGTGCCATCGTGACTTAAGCCCATGTTGTGGCCCACCTCTGCACCAGCAGCGGCAGCAGCAGCAGCTTGAGGCTTGTCATGGATGATGCATACGGATGTAAAACTGTCGATCAAAAAGACAGCTGAAATTGATACCTGATATCCTGCAAAGCTCCTCAAGCACACCGGTTGCAATATGCACAAGTGCATCTATGTGGTGTTCCAGGTGTCCTGGCACCATGGCCTGCTGCCGCAGCAGCTGAACCAGCTGCTGCAAACAGATACGTGCACTTCAGCTGCCGCGCTGCACGCTTGTGCCACACTTATGCTGTAACGCCTCTCACCGTGGGATGTGACCTCCCAGATGTTCTTGGGGCTGCTGCTTACTTTCTGTTGAAGATGTCAGCGGCAGCACATTGGCACGATTAGCTTGGGATGGTACCTACCCCACGCTGCTGCAGTTGGGGTGGCAGCATGCAAGCAGAGGTATGTACAGATGCACAATAGCAGTACAGGTCTGCCTCCATATGCATGCTGTAATATAGCTGCAAGAGCGATTGAATCTTTTGTATGCACAATAATCAAGGCCACACCACAAGCACAGAAACATCCAAGGTCGTCACAGTGCACTCAATGCAGAGCAACGTATCCTTCAGTTGCACGGATCTCTGCCAACCAACTTTGTTATGTTGACTGTGGCACTTACCAAAGGGAAGACAAATGCTGGCTGGTAGTATGCGTTATTGGCGGTGCCAAAGAAATTGAGGTAAGCAACGCCTCCAGCTGCGTGTAGGCACCAAACAAACGCAGAGCCAGTGCACAGCGTCAGCTCACTGGCATCCTCTAATGTGATCAGCAAGTTTCTATGAGCGCTGGCTACGTACCAACCATCACACTGTTGCTGCATGTGGGTGATGGGCTGTACATTGCAGAGTTGCCAACATAAGCAGGATTATGAGATGCGACTTCGCTGTGTGTGGTGCAGCTGCTGTATGCAGCTGCTGCATGCAGGTCTTCGCAACTAGCTCTGGTCAGCTGCTCATTGCTGATTCAGCAGCATCAGTAATGTCCGCAGACTCACCTTCTCCGTACCACGCGCCATCGCCGCCAATGCACACGTGTGATATGAAGCGAGCGTCAAAGCCGGCTGGCGGCTGGATGGTTGTCACATCAACGTCAAATGGTGCCCAGTCCTCTGACACAGCACGCCAGATGGCCACAGCAGCAGCAAGCATCAGCATACCGCACTCACTGTATGATACAGGTATCTCCACCTGCATACGCAATTTTGTTTAGCTGGTTCCAAGTGCGGTGCATGTGCAAGGTCATTAAAAGCACATGTGTACAGCATGCAACCAGGTGCACATCTATGCACTTGTATGCATTCAGCCTACTCTACTCTACTCTACTCTACGCAAGCAGCTCAGCAGCTTTTAGGTGCAGTGGTGGTTGGGTCACACATGGGGTGGGTTTCTGTCGTTCTGGCAGTGATGCTGCAGCTGCCTACTTTTAACCAGACGGCTGCCGGGTAAGCAGTCTCTTATGCCTCTATTTGCTTGGTCCAAGACCTGAGCACCTGACATTTCAGAGCTGCAGCAATAGGGAGGCAAGTGACAAAAGTAGAACAGCGCAGCCACAGTGGTGTGTAAAGTCGACACAAGACCATCATGAACATAACAAAGCTGAACGACCTCATGTCAGGTGACTAAGAGCCTCAACATGACTCCGCAGACCATCAGCATATCACTGCTGGGGCTAGCAGCGCCAGTTGCAGTGAGTGCTGCAAGCAAGCATAGCTGCCTGGTATCTCGCTGCCACTGCTGCTGCTGCTGCTGCTGCTGGTGCTGAGTGGCTGCATGGGCATACACGTCTGACAAGTGCACAGCATGCCAGCTGTAAAACCGTGCAGGGTGCTGTAGCTGCCTGCAGAGTTGCTCTAACAGTGCCGTGCTGCCGCACACTGCAGTACATGCTAATGCACGCTGCAGCGCTAGATACGACTGTCAGCTCACTTTGAAAAGAAGCTGGCATTGCCGTCCTTGCAAAGGTTTTCGCAATGCAAGCACAGCAGACGCAGTGAAGGGCGCATACAAGGTTAGTCAAGGCGTGTGTGTCGCAGCAGCATCTGGCACAAGGTACAACGCAGCTCTGAGCACAGCTTTGGTTCATTCTTTGGCTGTAGACCCTCTAACACGCATCTGACCAATAGGCATTAAAGAGTGCACTAGCCACTACACAGCATATGTGCAGCGACACGTGTGCTTACCCTGTTGTAAGGAGGCGAGGTGATCACTGTTTGGTTTACGCTGTTCCATGCTGTGTTTGTGACAGTGCAACCTTTGAAGTTCAACCTGCGGTCACAACAGCAGAAACCACAACACCACGTGTCAGGCAGGTAACAGCAGCACCGCCGGCGCTGCAAAGCACGGTCAGCTGACCTGTGGTGATCAGCAGCTCATGCTGGTGCTGATATTGCTGCTGCTGCTGCTGCTGCTGTTGCTGCTGTCGCAAACCATGGCTGGCACAGAACACAGCTGCAACTCAATGCTGCTGGCCCTGCTGCTATCTGCACCGCAGCACCGAATTCATGTGTCAGTACATGTAACGTTATAGCGCTAGCTGACTCAGAATTTACAACTTTTCACCAGATCTATTTGGTTGATGCAGGCCGGCTGGAGAGGTTGAAAGCCTGAGCCAAACCAGGGTCCAGCTCTGATGGGGCCAGCCCTGAGCTGATCTCAGAGAGAGCTGCCTCTGCTGATTCAATTGCTGGTGAGCTCAGGCCTTCACAGGCGAACATCAGGGAGTCATTGATTGTATCAACACCCTGCAAACAGGTGGTTAGAGGTCAGGTTCAAGGGCAGTTGCAGGAAGGCGTGCAGCAGTGCTGACATATACCAGGTCTGCTGGCATGCTGTTGCTTGCACGACTTGCAGGAGGGCTGTGCATGTGGCATTGCATGGCGTATAGCACTGTGCGGTAAATAAAAAGAACGGCGAGTGTTGACAATGCACAAGCTGTGCCATGTATGCAGCCATTTGTCTGAACACTGTTGCTTGTACACGCATGCGCTGCTACCCCTGCTGCTGCTTCGGCATCCTGCACGCAGATACAGCTACAGGAAAAGCAAGGTAATCCTTGCAGGTTTCTCACGAAATCAGCGTCTTGATCCAGCTGTTGTGCCAGCAGGCCTTGTCCTTCGTGCCAGCCTGAATTGTAGATCAATCTACGCAGCTTGTTAGGCGCCATACTGGACAGAAATGCCGCAGCTCCTCCATAAGACCTGAAGTCAAATACTCTGCCATCTGACCGGTCGCGATTGTCCTTTGAACTCAGCGCTAGAGCAGTAGACTGCTGCAGATCCCGCCTGTGGCTGCCATGAGCGGCTGCTCCGGACAGTACTACAAGAGTGATGAATAGCAGGCTGCTTATATGTAAGAAGTTCATTGGTGGCTAGCTGAGCACGAGTGAGCGAGTCACTACAGCAAACAAACTGCTCGGCACACAGTACAAGGTTAAAAAGTGCCAAATAGATATATATACACGTACTTTAACGTTAACAGCGTGATACGACACATGGATCACGCAGTCTCGGCGCAGCTGCACGATTCACATGTGGGGTAAGCGTACACGAGACGACAGCAACCTCCCCCTAAATCAGGGACCCTGATGCAAGGTGGCTATCCGGTTGACACCTTTCACCTGAGTTCATAATCGACTTCTGCTGAAGACCTCAGAAGGTGTGCGCACCCGTAACCGCAACGGAGGGTGGTCAACACGCAGCAGAGCCTCCGAGGCTCTGGCAGTGCCTGCCAGGCTGGGTTTGACCAGGTTCGTAATGCCAAACAAGCCCCAGCTGGCGGCGACCCCTGCCCTGTCGGAAATCTGAGATATCAGGCACAAGAGTCATCAACAAAGCATTGGCTCTCGATTGAGTGCGGTTGTCACTTCAGTCACACTGTGACAAGCAGCTCACGCTGGCTCACACTGTCATGTGCAGCCGCTGCGTGGCGCTAGCAGCGCTGTGCGTACTATTACCACGTCGTGCACCTCTGCTGCTGATCATACTGTATTGTGTTGACCGCTAGGCGGATGCCCGGGTACTTCTGACCAGGCCAAACTGGACACTGGCGGCCAGCTGAGCTGGCAATCATCCTCAGCGCAGGCTAGCCGACTCGGCTTTTATATGTGATTTCAGCCTTGAAAAGACAGCCAGCGACAGCCACAAGTTGCCCGTCATACCCAAACAAGCAGACAAGATGCAAGCAAAACCTGCCCTACTGGTACAGTCCTCAAGCTGACCACAGCAACTGAAAGTAATCTACACAACACCGTGTGGTGCTGTCACAGGCAGACACAAGATGACAACCAGCCACACGTGCCAAGTCATGCAATCCTGAACACGCCAAACCCCCATTGGCCCCGATTGGGCATGCTCTGCAATTTGTGCATTGCCGCTGCAGTGGTGATGCAGCGCTACTAGTACTACCATAGTATGCGGGTCACTGCTTCCAGACACACATGCACAGAGCAGTTGATGCTATGGCTTGATCTGGTAATTTGATGATGATGACGATGCACAGAGCAGATCTGTTACACAGCGGCTGTGACAAAGAACAGGTCACTGCAGTGCTTGAACGAAGCAGCATGTTTGCTGCGTGTGCCAGAAAGTGGCTTTGCACAACCCATCAATGACCGATAGTGCTTTGGTCACAGTGTGCCAATTGCCTGGCAAGCAGCGTAACTGCTGATTAACATGATCATGGAGGGTGCCTGTGCATGCTCACAGCAGACGTAACCGTTACGTCTATCAGTAAAAACCACGGAATCCGAGTCCACACCTCGGGCGACGATGGCGCAAAGCACAATGCAGAACTGGTTGCAGTCGGAAGTAGCACAGCAGGCTCAATTGCTGCAATGTGCATGGGACACTCTACGTGGACATAGTACATACAGCACACCCTGGGACCAGGAGATTGAAGCGGTGTAAGATTGCAGATGCAGAGCTGAACATGAAACATACCCACACGTGCAAATACCCAAGACAGTGCTGTAATAGCTGGAACAGAAAGGGTGCAACAGTAGTAGCCGTGTGCCGGCAGCAAGCTGTGCGAAGAAAGTCTGATAATCAGACTGAGGCATCAGACATACAAGCGGGACAGCAATCAAACCAGTTGGATTGCTGGTGGCAGCACTGGTACATACTGTACAAGGATCAGCAGTGACGTTGAACACGGCAGGGACGGGCATACAGAATGATGTGCTGGCATGCAGCCGCAGCGTTCGATGGCAAAGCAACAGTCCCACGCTGTGCCCAGACCTTCTCCAAACAACCACTAGTAGTTTGAACAGCATCACGACACCCATTGCAAGCATGGCCTGCAAATTTTTGCACAGATGTTGCGGGCACATGAGACATCGAACCAATCCAGAAGCCATGATCGTGGGACACACAGTGTCGAATGCAGCAGCAATGCTGCTGGAATGTGCTTCAAGACAACACAGACATGAATCCACGCTGCTGGCATGCATACGCATTACGCGTCATGATCGGGCAGTACTGCTGCAGTGTCTGATATGTAGCCAAAGATTAAAGAACTCACTCAAGACATTGCCAACATTGCAAATTTGTGCTGGGAAAGTACTGACAACAAACAAAGACACCACGCTTGCTTTCTGACTGCATATTTGAACACAGCGCTCAAAACCCCAGGCCCATTTGCATAGACAGCCGCTGCAATGATTGCCTCAACACTGATGACCATCAACACGAGCAAGCCTGCAACTATGGTGACAGCAAAAGCATCCTGCAACTGGATATCCAGCGGTGCATGCCAGACCATCGTTTATCACGCTGTCGTATTCGTTCCCGGGGCGCACAAAGTGCAGCGCTGCTTGCAGCACCAAGCACTGCTCCGGCCTGTTGAAGCATCAAGCGCAGATCTGCTGCAACACCAGATGCACCTCTGGAACAGCTCCAATGTTTGCGGCCAGCTCGCCTTAAGCGTTGATTGTGCCGACGATAGACCCAGCAGGCACTGCCAGCGCAGCATATCCCGCAGCGGTCACACCAGTCACACTGTACCTGCAGCCCCTGCCGTTTCGGATACTGCTTGAGGTGACTGTGCCGACACCGTTAACCCCTGTTGTCAGTATTGTGCTGTATGGGAACCCGCTGAAGTCGGTGACTGTGGACCATGTGAGGGAGACAGTAGCTCCGCTCACAGGCGTTGTGGTGTTTGCTTGCCTGATTGTGATGGTTGCTGTGCAAGTGAAGCGGTTGTTGCCTGCTGAAGAGCTTGATATTAATGCGGATGTCACATTCAATGTAGGCAGAGGAAGGGGGCTGCAAGCAAGAGCAGCCCAGCAAGCAAGTAGGCAATGTCAAAAGCACGCGGGCTCTTGCAGTGCAGGTGGAATTGAGCACTTTGTGCAGTCAAGACATGCATGTGCATGCTGTCATGTAGCTGCTGCATATGAGTTGCCCGTACAGCAGTGCTGCTGCAGCAGAGCTCAGGCTTACACTGCTGTGAGCACGGTTTCAACCAGACATCACACACAGGCAGCCCTGCTCATGACTCGCTGCTTGTCACAAGCAGCGGCAGCTGCTGCTGCTGTTGGACGCATATGCAGAGAAGCTGAGCACATACGTTACAATGCGGCGGGAAACACAAGCCGAGTTTGTCAAAGCACCTGACGGCTGATCATGAACACGTGCACCAGGCCGCTTGTGATGTCACTGCGGTGCTGAGCAGCAGGAAGTGTGCAAAAGTGTGTTCACCTGGTTGGCACCAGAGTACTCCCCCTTGCTCCACTGGCTGACTGTCTTGTAGTAAGCCGTACCCATGATCTGCACGCGTGGAAAGCAGCACAGCAGCATACGCTACTCAACAACAATGATGAAGTGACTTCAGAAATGCATTTTAATCGCTGGAGTAGACTGCTGTTGCACGTGTGTCCTGGCATCAGTTGGGACACCAAGCGCTGACAAGTTTCAACCACATGCACAACTGCTAACGTCAAGACGTTGTAAGAATATATCTCACAGCCAGAAGCGGTGCAAGTGAACCTCGTAAAGGTGCTCATTGTCTGGCACCTCGTGCAATGTAGTTGTTAAGTTTGAAATTCATGTCCAGGCTGTAGCTGCTGGCTGCTGAAGTGAGATTCCCTTCAGTCACTGCGTCAGCAAGCCACACACCGGAGCCCAGTTGCCGTGGCCGTTATAGTCCACCTCTGAGTTTATGCCGTCATGTGACAGCCCCATGGTGTACGATGCTGCATTGAACCTGCTTGCATTGTTCATCATCATCACTCATTGCATTGTTCAACGTCATCATCGTCATCATTGTCAGTAACACACTCACTGGAGCCCAATTGCCGTGTCCCTCGTAGTAGGTTACTGTTGTTGTGTCATCATGTGACAGCCCCATGGTGTGGCCAACCTCTGCAGCAGCAGCAGCAGCAGCTAAACACGTCAGCTGTGTGAGTGTGCTACATCGTTTACGCCATTGTAGATCCGTACACTGCTACTCCTGCAGCTGCTGAAGCAGTGGTGAACACGAACTGCAGGCAAAGGAGGAACGCCTGCACACTGCAACCAACACTCACCGTGCGACACAGCCTCCCAGATGAATTTTTCGTTTCTGGACAGGTTCTGCAATGGTGATGCAACACAGCAAGTTGTTAGCTGCATGATTGCACCAAACGTCGTGCACAAACAGTATCTACAAGCATTGCACACACATTGTCAAGCATCAAGCATTAGTGCATGCTGCTGCATACATGCCTAGACAGCGTGCTGGACCAAGCAGCTCTTGTGCAATGTATCTGCTGTCATGCTGGATTTCCAAATGCTCAACAGCTGCACTCTGCTGCTACAACACTACCACATGCAAGCAGCCACGTGTGAACGACAGAGCTGCTGCTGCCGTTAATGGTGCTCGAGCAAGGACTTACATCAGAAAACGCAAAGCAAGGATCCATATGGTTATGTGGCGAACCAAACGAGCCGGGTGAGGCAACGCCGCCCACAACTGCGGGTGCAGTACAAATGCAGCAGCAAGTCAATGTTTGACAGTTGCGCACCGTCACCTTAACAGCTTGTGCACAATCCGCTGTCATGCCGACAAATTTGCTGAGTATTTGAGCAACTGCAAAGCATCAACAGCACACGGGTGGTGCATTGCATGTGACTTACCTTTTCCATACCAGGAACCGTTGCCACCAATGCACACGCGTTGTACAGAGCGTTGGCCGGTTCCGTTGCCAGGCGGGATGGTTGTCACGTCAACGTCAAACGGCGCAAAGTCTTCTGACACAGCACGCCATATACCAACTGCAGCAGCAAACACACACAGCTGTAAAGTTCCATACCCTGCTTACATGATCTTCAGCATATGTTTGACAGGGTTCCACGTACATAGTGTTCATGTGGGCTCCATGTATGCTGCGCTCTGCCAGCAAGGCACATCAAGCCAATTGTTGATACAATTGCAACCCCTGTAGCCGCTGCTGACTATAGGCAGCCCGACAACTGCTGTGATATTGACGCTGGCACGCAAGGGCAGATTTGCAATGCATTCAACTGGGAATTGCAGTCATCCGGCAAATCTCAAGCTGGGCTGGCTGCAACCTCTCATTGCGGCATTGACAGGGTGTTTGAGAGCAGGATGTCTAAATGAAACCTCGCAGCCTGACGTTGTTTACCTATGTCTGACAGCTCAGAGCTGCAAAGGCGAGGACACAGCATGGACAGCACAGCAATGTGGGTGAGCCCCGAGTGTCGCCAGCAACAGCAGCGGTGTCTGCAGGCCTTGCGTTATGCAACATGCACCATTGGTGCTTGAATAGTGCTGTTGGTGCTGGTGTTGGTGCTGCTGCTGCTTGCTCACTGTGGCCTGATGAATGCACTGCCATTTTGGCTTACGAGCACAGCTGCAGCTGCTGTGCACTCGCTCACTAGTGACCGTCAGATATGATGCAGCTATGTGGCTGTGACACTATTGAACACGCACTGCAGCTGTTCCACCCTACATGGTGAATGTAGAGGTGTCGCTGTCCGTTGAGAAAGCAGGGTTGTCAATGACCCCATAATAGTTCCAGTTAGTGTCGTTGAGGTAGCAGCCATCAAAGTCCAACCTGCAGGCACAGCATGATGTAGCAGCAGCATGGAGTAGCAACAGCTACGAGCGCCATTGCGCTGCACCGAATGATCTGCATTCTGCTACTGCGCTGGCTCAACATCCAGGAAGCTGACGCTTCGCGTGTCAGTGCAATAAGTCATATGAGCTCTGCAGCTCTGCGCTGGCAGTACTATTGCTCTTCACTGGATGCAGTGACTGCATGCACAAGCTGGCATCAGGCCTGTTAGTGCTGCTCCAGAACACCATACTGCCTGCGTACCAGATCTTTTTGGTTGATGTGGGGCGGCTGGACAGGTTGAAGGCCTGGGCAAAACTAGGGTCAAGGGCACTGGGCGACAGCGCTGCTGCCATGGCAATTTCAGTGCTGCTGCTTTCAGGCACTGCCATGCCCCCACAGGCGAAGATCAGGCAATCAGTGTCCAAGTCCAAACCCTGTGGTGTGTTGCGAGGGGGTAAGCACACGAGTGGGCGGTCACATGAGGGACAGGTGGGTCAGGTGGCAGATTGTGCACGAAAGAAGCTCCGTTCATGTTCATCTGCAGCTTTGACAGGATCACCGCTGGCTGGCAGAACACGCAATACACAAACGCTTTCGAAATCTGGGTCATCGTCCAGTTGCTTAGCGAGTTAGCCAATGCCTCTTGTCCAACTTGCTCTTTCCATGGTTCGCTGCAGCTTGGCCTGGTCCATGTTCTCCAGGAAGGATGCTGCACCACCAACATCAGAGAAATCAAACTTCCTGCCACCGTTTTTGCCGTTGCCTGGGCTCAATGGCTCATTCCTGAGAGCACGAGTAGGGTTGTGCCTCTGCCTCTGCAGCAAGTCGCGCCTGGAGTGGCTGTGAGCTGCTATTCTGCAAATAACAGCGCTGATTATTAGCAACAATAGTGTCTTGTGCCATCTCATCGTCATGGTATGGTACTTGCTGGCAGCACGGTGCTGTATCTATCACATGCACAGCAGCAGGTAAGCGCCTTGCTACTACAACCTTTGATCTTGAGCACCTAGGCTGCAGCAGCTGCAGCAGTTGTGCCAAAGGACGCGATGTGTAACTCGTGTTTGACGATCCCTGTGTCATGACACAGCAGCTTCAAGACGCTCCAAAATTAAAGCTCCTAATGTGCTTCGTTATTTCGGTCAAATGCTATCATGAAGCCTTTGCGATATGTCTATAGATGTGGCTCAAGTTGGCACAGCTGAGAGCTTTCATGGCGCTGTAGTACCAAAGTTCGACGGCAAAAAGTGCTTTAGGCATCTTGCAGCGAACCTTTGAGCGCAAAAAAGGCTTCGAGGCTGAGCTCGCTTTGACACTCTATATAAACACTTCAGGTGCGAAGTTCCCACTGGGTGCGATACCGAAATTTGAGCCAGAGGTTGCGATGCGAACGGATACATATTACAAATTTACTACATAGTACAATTTGGTCGGCCACATGCTTGCTGTCACCACCCTGCAAATGCGCGCCATCATGGCGCGTGTGCACAGTGTGCACAAGGGCCAGGACAACACCGTGCATGTGTTGTGGTGACACCAGCTCTGCAGTGAAGTCACTGAGGGTTGCTGCTGCGGCCACTAGGGTGCTACAAGCCAGGCTGCATACGCGTTCATCATCAGAAAGCAGGCTGCAGTCGTCTGCACTACTCCGTACAAGTCACAAGCGCATGGCCACCCTAAGAGGCTCCTGTGTTATGTTTAATTATGTCACAGGGGCGAACTGTAAAACTGCAAAGTCAGCAGCAGCGGCTGTAAACATCCTTCTTGCCGTCGTTCAGCGCATCGAACGCTGCCACCATGGCAGTGCAGGACAGCCCGACATGGATTATGTGAAAATTGCTGTTTGTGAGAGAAAGCGGCAGTATAGAGGTGGCCCTGGTCTCAGCTGTCGCCAGCGCCCTGCTTCACCACCCCTGTGCTCCAGCCATGCGTGGTGTCCCTGAAAGCTGCCTCAAACTCCCTCAGTGCCTTGGCCTGCGCCTGGCTGGGCTTGGCTGGCAGGAACAGCCCGGCGCGCAGCAGCATCTTCTGCTGCTGGCTCAGGCACGTTGGGAACAGCAGCTCAAACTCAATCACCAGGTCCCCCTGCACAACATACCAGCAGCATCTGCAGTGACCACACAGAGCTTCTGCTGCTTGCACAGCCGGATTCAGGTGAGAGAGTCACCGGCAACGGCTTGCTCGCATAATGCTTTTACGGCACAACAACGCATGACCGAGGACAGCTCGCAACGCAGTGACGTCAGGCTGTAGGGCATTGATCACATGCAAACGGTTGTGACGCCACCGCTTCTATCGCTCCTGGCGTGTGCACTGCTTGACTGCATTGGCCCGCACCTTGCCTCCCCCAGATGGCAGCGGCATGCCCTCTCCTGCCACCCGCATGCTGAGCCCAGGTGTCACAATCTCCTCCAGAGGAACAGACAGCACCCTAACAGCAGCAGCAGCAGCAGCATTTGGCAAATCATCGTTGCGTGAGAGCTGTGAACATACGCCCGCAAGCTACTGCTGCTGCACTGTACAATACAGCAGGAACTGGCTTCAAGTGTTGGTTGGCACGGGAGAGCCATCTGCAACTCTTGCCATATGGCAAGCCATGCATGGCACGATATCTTGTCAACGCAAAAGCTGCTACAGCTACTGCGGCTGCGGCTGCAGCTGCAGCAGCAGCACCCGCCCACCACTCACCGCCCATCTAGCGTCTTCAGGCTGACTGTGCCCCCCGTGAGCGCCTTCAGCAGCGGCAGCTGCACACGCGCCACCAGGTCTGACAGCTGCCGTGTGAACACTGGGTGCGGGCTGCCAGCCAGCACCAGCACCACAGGCCCTGGCGGCACACCTGGCGGCACACCTGGCGCTGCATCACCTTTCCTGCAAGCCACACACCAAAGGCACTTGGTCAGCGTCTTGTGATAAGGCACTATCGCTTGGTGGGATGGTGTACACGCGTAACGGTGCACGATGTGCTCTGCCATCATATATGCGGTGGCTGATGCAGAATTGTAGTTGTCACTGCACTGCTGTGGCATGCAGTGTAAGACCAGTGGCTGATCAAATCAGGCACAAGCGAACATCAGCAAAACCATCCTGATCAGTTGCTGACCCCGCCTGAGTCACGTGACATGCCGCACAGCAGCAGCGGCTGGGAGCAGCCTCCTGTGCTCACCCAGGGAACAAGAAGCGGCTGCTGTCCAGCTGCCCCGGCTTCACCTCCACCGTCAGCGGCAGCGTCTCCACAGTCACCTCGCCAGACTCACCCACCAGCCTCCTGCTGTGCTGGTGCACCTTCACACAGCCAGCGTACAGCTCCTCCAGCGACACCTGCAGCACCACCTGCGCAGGGGGCAGCAGCAGCAGGTGCAGCAACACATGTCGTACTGATAAAAGCTGGGATCATCTCACAGTGTGCTAGGATGCCAGCAACACAACAACAGCAGCAGCAGCATCCACACTGTACAACAGTGATGGAATTGCAGAAGGGTGGGCAGTGCACGGGATTGCTGCCACCAGCTGATATGAGCACAATTCACAGCAGGCGAACTGCGTGTGGCGGCATGCGCAATGTGACCAGATGTTCAACTGCTGCCAACCGCAACAGAAACATCTTTGCTGCTATGCTGCTTGTGCCACATACCTCTTGCTGCTGGCCTGGCTGCGGCTTGACTTGTGTTGTAAGCTTCTCGAAGTGAGCAGCCAGTGCTGCAGGAAAGCAGCCGCGCACACAGCAGTTTACAAGTTGGTCAGAGCGCCAGCATACTCCTGAAGCTTCCGCTGCTGGTATGCAGAGCAACACAAAGGCAGCTGTTGTGCGATTGATGTTACTGCTGCCGCAACATCCTAGCATCTGCTGACAGGCTGGCTCGTAGCATCGCTTGCCAATCACTCACAGCTGAGCGCCTCGTATGGGTTTGATGTGCCAAAGAAGCGCGAGAACACTGCTTGAGGCCCTGCTGAGGCGTCAAACACGTAGCTGCCACCATCTACAGACACACAGTAACAGGGAGGAATACAAGCGTGCACGGTGAAGTCGTGCATGCCATGCAACAGATGGACCTGACATTGCTGCTCGGTATGCCCAGCTGCTGCACCTTGCCCGACACAGCTCTGCTGCTGCTGCTTTTGCAGCTGCTGTGCATGTGTGCATGCTTTCCTGCAGGCATGGCAGCTGCCAGGCGCGGCCACTCCTACGTGTTGTTGACCGTGATTGCTGCTGCAGGCGCTGCTGCTGCGTGCTGTTGGTGCTGGCACTTCCCATGCCACATGGTATGCTGCCAGCATTATTGCAGCCAGCTGCTTGCTGCCAACTGTAGCGCTGCTCTGTCCTGCCCCCTCCACCAAGTGCTGCCCCACCTTGCGCTGTGCTCTTTAGCACCTCCTCCCCGTACAGGTCATAGATGCCCTTATTCTTGGCTGCAGCAGTACATGGCGCCAGCACCAACACTGTTACACATTGCCATGCGCGTACACACAACATCCATAGGCTACAGCAACTTGAAACATGCAGCACTGCTGGCAGGCATGTACTGACATGCGATGGTGTTTGACTCATGTGCAAGTGCACTGTGTCGTGACCTGCATCCACCAGCTGTGCGCTGTGTACGCACGTCTGTGACTGAGCTGCTGCTGCTCACCGCTGCTGAGGACGTCATATGCTTCACAGATGCGTGCAAACTCCCTGCCAGCTTCGTCTGAAGGGTCTGCATCTGGATGGTGCTTCAGCGCTAGCCGACGAAACCTGCAGTACAATTAGTTACATTCTCAATCCAATCCTAGTAGCTCAGGAGGAGTTTGCGAGCAGTTGCTGGGAACCGCTGGCAGCACATGCAGCTCATCAGGTATCACAGAGCAGTATGCTGTTGTTTGCTGCCCTACTGCAGCAGATGGCCACTCACGCTTTCTTTATCTCAACATCATCTGCGCTCCTGCATTACGAGCAAGCAGCATTGCATAAGCACCACACAGCTGTGTCAGCATCTGCAGCATGCCTTCAGCTGTGCTGCTGCATCTAGTGTGACACCAACTGCTTGCCTGGCTACGCCTAGTACATCATAGTAGTCTAGACCCTCTCCCATTCTTGAGATGCCTCGACGGTATGTAAGCAATGCAGTGTGCTCGCTCAGTTGATTGCACTCAAATCAACTGCTCGACTCTGCTGTTCTCAACCCGTCGCTGTACATGTGCGTTTAATAAACTCAGCAATGTTGTGAAGTGACGATTATGATCTTCGCCAGAGCATTTTTGTGATGACGTGCCTCGTGCCTGTACGGTCAAACCCTTGCCTGATGACTGATCAACTGGCAGTCACGTTAAGCAGCACAGCAGTTGATTGCTCGATTACCCAACATAGAAGACGCGGGTTGAAAATAACAAACGCAACGACAGAGATCGCCCCAGGGCGACACTCTCGATGCAATGTTGCACTGGCTGCAGCTGCACCCCGCCTGGTGATTTGCAGTGGCTGTTCAAGTAAAGCATGATTCCGCTGATGAAAACGCCAAATCAGGTAATGACAGCTGAAATAACGTCAAAAGCACATGGCACAACTCGATGATGCCACCAACTTGCATCCAGCTTACTGGGGATGTGTGGCCACGTGGGGGTGGTGCCTTGCAAGTGTGTGCATCCAATGCACAAGTCTAGTAGAATTCCTGCAACACGTGGCCACACATCCCCAGTAAGCTGTATCGCCACCCTGTCACAATGACCTCATGAATATGCCATATGCATGGCCCTGCTGCGTGTGCGTTGGCCACCGCGCTGAGTGCAGCGAAATGACGCCATGCTGCACACCGGTTCTAGCATGCTGCGCAGCGCTGCTGGCTGGCCGCCAACAATGCGATCCCAGCGTGCAAGGTTGCAGGCAACCGCAATGCAGTGCTGCACAAATGCCACCAAATGACGACTTATAGTAACACCTATACTCTGCAGTGTGGCTGTGTTTCTCACCATCATCCCACAACAGAATATGTGACACACATTTGCTTCTCACTCACTCTCAGCTACAACAAAGCACGCAAAATCGCGCCAACTTCAGCAATGCCTGTACAGAGCAGTACACGAGCACTGCGGTGCTCACACCTGCCAGCCACTCCTGCAGCCCATCACAGCATACCAACATTTGGGTTCAAATCAAGTTATCAGTCAATCCTGCCAGTGCAGCAGTATGCCATCCTGTGCCACACCACACCCGCTACGGTCTACAACGGCGCAACTATAGCATGTGCAGCACTTGGCAGCAGCCAGTGCCGACCTGTGTCACCTGCCCCACCACCAGCCGAGCAGCAGGCGACGTCAAGCTGTCTGCATCACCGCTGAGCGCTGCATCCATCAGGAACTTTGCTGCTGTCTCAAAGCTCATCTTGAGCAGCGGGCTGGTCTCGCTGTCGATGCCCAGCCGGTTGCAGGCCCTGTAGCCGCCTTGGTGCGTCATGAAGTCTGCGATGAGGCCCAAGTGGCGCGGGTCCACCCCGATGCCGTACGCACCAAAGACAGACTGCAGAGGACGACAGGGGGTTGAGGTGGGGAGTGCAGACAAGCGCAACGCGTAAGACCGATGAGCTTAGAAGTTGCATGCGGATGAGCTGGCTGGCAAATCGTGCCAAGCAATTGAACAGCGACTAGAGGCGTAGTGATGCAACGGCTGGCGACTAGAGGCGTAGGCTTGTGACGCAGGCCACGCTGCTGGACCACCAGGAAATAACTGGTCGACGAGCACTACACCACACCCAGCATCCTTATCACACACCTGCACTTCCCGCAAGATGGTGGCACGCGCTGCCTCCACGCCATACGTTGTCAGCATGGCGTGCACGTCGTTGCATGCAATCGCATTCACGTCCAGCAGCGACTGCTGCTGCCACACACCAGGGAAGTTGATGCCCTCTGTCTGCAACCGCCGCGGCTGACCAGGCTTCTCAGGCTCTAACAGGTGCACCTGCAGCAGCACGCGCAGCAGCAAACATGCACAACATACTTGAGAAATTGTGTTATTACACAGCAAGCTAGGCATCCGTCATCTATCAAGCTTGCTGCCTAATACAGCACAGCGACCGCTGCAGCTGGCATAAGGAGGCTGCAGCTTCAGCTAGTACCACCGCTATCAGCACGTAGGAAACAAGAGAGCATTATTTTTTTGCTGCTGGAGGTAGTGTTGCAGCAGCTGCAGCTTACCGCTTGGATGCCTGGCACATGGTGCACCAGCACGTTTGCAGCCACTTCTTCAGCCAGCTCCAGCATGAGCACCTTAGGCGCATCAAGCGGCAGCACCACCTGCAGGACAACAGGTAAAAGAGCAGCATAGATACTGTTCAGCCCAAATATCCAACACAGCCATGCCCAAAACATGACGAGACAAGCTAGATGTATGCGTAAACTGCTGCAGTAGCTGTGCATCATACCACAGCGCATGCTGTGCCCACTCCAAACATCCTTGTTGCGTGTCAACAACACACCTGTATGCTGCACTGCTGCAGCTCCGGCTCTATCCTGCAAGTGATGTTGTCATCACCCACAAGCTTGGCGCCTGCGCTGACACGCGCAGCACGAGCCTTAGGCGCAGCAGCTGCCTTTGCACCGCTGCTGCTCTTGCGCTTTGCTGCAACAGCTGCCTCTGCAGCTGCCCGCAGCTGCGCTGCTCTGTCACCTGCACCTGCTTGGTGCTTCTGCTGCTGCTCTGGCTCATCATCAGACTCTTCAGAGCCATCTTCGACATCTGCTGCTGCTGCGTTGCCTTGCCGCTGCTTTTGCTTGCTGCCATCTGCTGCGGCTTCGCTGCTGTCTTCGTCCTCTGAGGCGTCGTCTGCTTCGCCTAACCGCTTCTTCATCTGTGCGTCTATGGCTGCTTCTAGCTCTACATCGTCCTGCAAGCAACAACACACAGCACACACAGGACAGGTGTGGTTGGCAGTGCCGCGTGTGGGCTGTGGCTGGGTTTAGCAGAGTCAGTGTCGGTCACTGGGTGCACTGCACTGCAGCAATGAACATACCACCTAGAGCCAAGAGCAGCACTGCAAGCACCATTGGCACAAACACAGTTGGCACAATGCCGACTGCCTGCCGGCAAGCACTCTGCCTGTCTGTCTGCACAGCACTGCTACACAGACAAATCAAGTGCATCCGCACCTCGTCTCCCCCGTCATACGTTGCCGCCTCGCCGCGGCCTCCCCTGAAGCGAAGCTTGCCCTCACGCAGATCCTCATCAACCTGATGGATCGGACAGCAGCAGCACCAACAGCAAGAAGCCAAAGAACAGCGGCAGGAACAAGTCAGGTAAGGGTGACCGGGGTGCCAGGCTGCAGCATCAGCCACAGCACCATACATGGCAAGCACAGCGATGCGCACATAGTCGTAACACCATCACCCATCAGACAAGCCATAACAACGCTACTCCTCATCCCTCAACAGGCTTTGTTGTTCAAACATTCAGCCTGGGCTGTGGTCAAACCCACCCCACCTCTTCATCTTCTGCAGCATCCTCTGGCCTGTCATCGTCAGCATCGACTTGGTCTTCACCCTCACCATCACGCGCAGTCTTGGCCCTGCCCCTGCTGCTGGCACCAGCACCCTCACCACCCTCCTCGTCACCGTCAGCACCTGTAATGAGTCATCGGCAGCAGAAGCAGCAGCAGCACGGCAGTTTGAAGCGTGTTGACTACACACTGACATCAGCACGTGGACTGCAAGACAGCAACAACATGCTGATAGGAAACGTGTGCATGGCAGGGTAAATGCAAAGCATGAAAGGCAGCAAGTTTTGATGTGATGTGTGGGCCAAAGAACGTCGGGTGCTGACGGTGCTGCAGCCCCGCCTGCCTGATGGTGCTCCACTGGTGACTGCTGTGCGCCTTTGAAAGGCCGCAGCGCGCCACGGGCAGGCAACGCCATGGTGAGTGAGGGCCACGCATACCTGCTACTGTAGCCAAGTTGACAGACGATTGGACCACCATATGGTGCTTGCTTGCAGAACACCTAAAACATGTGTGTCATCATCACGCACAGGCCACACACAAGCCTGATGTCTACACTGCTTGCAGGAATCACAGCCGGCGCCAGCTGCTACACCCCCACCCCCACCCCCAGCAACAAGCATAACATGTCAACGTGTTACCAACAACACTCCCCTTCTCTTCTCCTCATAAAATCGACTCCTAACACTCCACTGCTCTCACCTCCACCATCATCACTGCCAGTGCGCCCCTCAGCTCCCTCCCCCAGCACGGCTCCACTGCTGATGCCCGCGCCCTGCTTCTTGAGCTGCTTGCGCAGCGCTGCCTTGAGCTGCGGCACAAAGCCCTTCAGCAGCGCATCCTCCAGCATCTGCCAGCTCAGCTCGGCTTCCTGCAGTGCATGACATTAACCTTCTGGTTGGTGTCATTACGTGACAACCTTCTGTAACATAACGTTTCCCAATCGTTCCATCTGCCAAACCTAAAGAAGCAGCAGAAGCTGCCACACCTGAAGCTTAAGTCATCAACAGCAATGATTCCCGACACCATGTTGAGTCAACAATGTTGACGGCGACCCACCAGTGTAGCTGGCGTCTGATATCCATTGTATCAACACATGTTTGCAACGTCTTGAGATCAGCTGGGAGAGACAAAGTTATCACACTGCAGCAATGAAACACTGTAATGCATGATCTGCTGCTGCGCATGGTCTGTAGCACTGCGTCTTGCACAGCGCGCCAGGTGTGAGAGCCAACAGCATGTCATTCATGTTGACGCAGGCACACACTCAAAACACCAACACAGACATACGCGTGAGTCAAACGTGGTCAAAAGCAGTCAAACATGGTCAACCCACCTCAGGGTACTGGTCCATCCTGTAGAAGCGCAGCTGCAGGTCGTAGCCCTTGCCCCAGCGCCCACCAAACGGCAGCTGTGCAGCACGCACAGCGGGACGCTCCCACAGCTGCAAAGCAGCAGGCAAGTTTGCAGGTGCGTCGATGGGGTGAGTACGACGGCTATTTTGGTGCAGAATACTTGCAGGAAAGAAGCTGATGTACAGTGATGCTAAGCAAAGTAAATGTGTGGGCCAAAGAACGTCGGGTGCTGATGGCGCTGCAGCCCCGCCTGCCTGGTGGTGCTCCACTGCTGCTTGCTGTGCGCCCTTGAAAGGCCGCAGCGCGCAACGGGCAGGCAACGCCATGGTGAGTGAGGGCTAAGCAAAACTCGGCATGCGTGTAAACACACCTGCTGTTGTGGTGAACACAGTCAAACTCCTGGTAGCTGCTACGTTACTGTGGCATTGGTTGACCAGCTGTGTGCGGCCAGCTATGTTTGCAGTTACACGATCGATATCACAAGCTTTATGTCACTTAGCACCAACCTTGATGCCCTTCAAGCACTCTGCTAACCGCAACCGCCGCATGCGGTTGGTCAGCAGCTGCGCTGCTGCTGCATCACAGCCTGCCTGCAGCGGCATTGTCATGGTGGGAGTCTGCAGGCAGCAGTAACACAGCACAGCAGCAGCAGTCAGCACCAAGCCCCAACCACCAAAAGTATTAGAGTTGACAACAAACACAGGTGTAGCCTTCTGCTGAGGCCGGTCACTGACATGATATGCTGCACACACCCCTTATACATGTCCGCCCATTTCAGCACACTCCACTACGCAAAAACAGGACCATGTATGTGGTACATGCCACAGCAGTGCAGAGCGCAGCACCTACCTTGATGCGTGGTGCAGCTGTCATCAAAATCTCTCGCAAACGAGGGATGCCCAGCGTCACGTTAGCCTCTCCGCGGCCGGCCATGTGGAAGGTGTTGAGCGTCATCTGCGTTGACGGCTCTCCCACACTTTGCGCGGCGATGACACCGACTGCTTCGCCTGGCGCTGCTAGCGCTGACATGAACTTGAGGTGCATCAGCGCACGGAAGTCTGACAGCATTAAAGGAACACAAGACGTTGCGGGTTGTCAGGCAGCTTGCTTCTTGAACACCGTACTTCAGTAACATTGACAGCGAAAATTGGGTTCAGCATGGCCTTGCAAGATGTCACAGCACGGACCGTTATCCCTTTTCTGCTGCCTTTCACTCTCCTATCTGCGCAAGAAGCGCAGAATGGAGAATGAAAGGCAGCAGGTAAGGGATAGCGCCTTGTGCTGTGACAGCACAACACTCAGGAGCATGCAATCCAGTTAGGGTTCTGAACTACTGGGTTATGCACCACTGCGTAGACTCTCACACATATTTATTAGCACGTGTAGTGTTATGGGATGTAGCCTGGGGATCATTCCGACCAGCTGTGGAAAAGCAGCCGGCAGGAAATTAACCACGCGGTGCTGTAGCGCCCACGCACCAGCCACTGGGCACCTGACAAGCCCAGCAGCAGCGGAGCACAAGCGCGACTTCAGTACACACAAACTTCAAACAAAACCATGCATGTGGTTGCATACTCGAAACACATGGACACACGCAGACGCAAGGCGATACCTGCAGCAAACAATACATAGCTGTTGTTGCATCAGTATGCTCACCATCAGCAGCCATCTGCGCCATCTTTGCCTCAGCTGCAATCGCCTGCTTCGCTACCAGCTGCTGCACAAGCTGGCCCTGCTGCTTCGCTGCTTTCTTCGCCGCCTTCTTTGCTTCTTTGCTGCCTGGCGACTGCCGTGCTGCTGCTGCTGCTGACGAGCCCTGAAGGGTTGCTGCTGCTGCTGCTGCCTCTGCAGCAGCGTCCAATGTTTCCTGCGTTATGATCAGATGATCTGCCGGTGCTGCAATGAAGCGTTCGAGAGCGTCTGCAAAGCTTTCTGAAGTGGCGCCTAGCACAGATGGGAGAAACCTGGATGCAACAACAACGGCAGCAGAAATGGCAACAGCAGCAGCAGCAGGTATAACAGGCAAGTCAACAAGCAGCAACCAAAGCGATCACAAGACCAACGTGGGCGATCAGAGTGTTGGATGCACGCTGCTGTCGGCAGGACAACCTGTGACTACATAATGATGTGAGTCATATGTGGGCCAAAGAACGTCGGGTACTGATGGCGCTGCAGCCCCGCCTGCCTGATGGTGCTCCACTGCTGCTTGCTGTGCGCCCTTGAAAGGCCGCAGCGCGCCACGGGCAGGCAACGCCATGGTGAGTGAGGGCAAAGAGTCTGCACATCTGCTGCTGCCGCTAACCTGCCACAAAAGTGAACCACCATATGGTGCTTGCTTGCAGGAACATAAAACACAGTGAGTGGGGGCTGCTTGAGCACCGGAAACCATGCAAATAAGCCACACGTGCTACTGTACAGCAAATATCTACTACAGGTGTGACCTCTGATATCCCAAACCCTAATACCTCACGTCCCAAAGCCTGAGCCCTACCTGCCCATGAGTGGAAGCTCCTCCTGCAACTGCTGCTGCGCCTGCTTATCACCAACAGCCGCAGCAGCCAGCATCGAGCTCCGCTGCTTCAGAGCTGCAGCCACTGCTGCCTGCCTGCCCCCCAGCAGACCAAACTGATCTAAACTGCTACGTAACCGCTGCTCTAACCCCTGCTGCTGCTGCTGTTTGCTGGCCTTCTTTTTGCTGCTGCTGGTGGGCGGTAGGCCTGCTTCACTGCTGCTGCTGCTGGTGAGGCCCAGCTGGCGTGCTGCTGACGCTGCGTTGGCAGCCAGGAAGGCTGTCTGCTTCATGTAGGAGACCTGCAGGTTGTGCAGATGGACCAAAGACACGCCAGGAGTGAGTAGCAGGTGATGCAAGGGATGAACACACTTCAGAACCTTTCTTGCCGTTCAAGACATAACAACAGATAACACAGTGACTGGCAGCAATGTCCACGCCTTGAGCCAGGTGTTGCATTTGGATGATGCATCCCCCTGTATCTTCTAGCTTACATCCAATGCAGCCTCTGCAAAGTACAGCGGCACTAATGATGCCATCCAACACGTACACACATGCCTGGTTGGTGCTGCAGACAAAGTGCTGTCACACCTACCTTGGTAACATCCAGCCCATCGTCTCCCTACTACAGCTGCACCACGCTGCCGTCACACACTTCCGGTAGGACAACCCACCAACCCCTAAATCCCTGCAAGCATGCAGCACCCTTGCCTTTAAAACAACTAACCTCTCACCTTGGTAACATCAAGCCCATCGTCACCATAGTACAGCTGCACCACACTGCCGTCACACACGTCCCTCACGCTGCCGTCATACGCCACGCGCAGCGCCTCCAGGTTCTTGACCAGGCAGCGCTGCAGGTAGCCGGAGCGGCTGGTCTTGACCGTGGTGTCCACAAGACCCTCCCTGCCGGAAGACAAATGAAAAAGGACAGCAGCAGTACAGATGAGCTTGACATCAGCAGCGCTGGAAAAGGCACAAAAAAGAGCAGGTAGCCGGAGCGGCTGGTCTTGACCGTGGTGTCCACAAGACCCTCCCTGCAGGACACAAAAGGATACCAAGGATACAAAACTGAGCAGCAGAACAGCGGAGCATTGAGAACAGCAGCGCTGCAGGTAGCCGGAGCGGCTGGTCTTGACCGTGGTGTCCACAAGACCCTCCCTGCAGCAGGACAGCAGAGCATTGAGGTGTCATTGTCTCCCGAAAAACGGGCGAGGTTGCTTATGTAACTTCCAGGATGCAAAATGTGAGATCAGCAGCGCTGCAGGTAGCCGGAGCGGCTGGTCTTGACCGTGGTGTCCACAAGACCCTCCCTGCAGGAAGATAAGGAAAAAAACGACAGCAGCAGTACAGCGGAGCATTAAAAACAGCAGCGCTGCAAGTGGTCGGAGTGGGTGATTTTCGCCGTGGTGTCCACAAGACCCTCCCTGCAGGATACGAAATGTGCAATGAAATGGGGGCAGCAGTTCAACAGAGCATTGCGAACAGCAGCGCTGCAGGTAGCCAGTGCCGCTCATTTGACCAACAATGCCCATACCGCACTCAACCCTCTGCCGCTCAGACTTCCTTCATTGCAGTGCAGGTCGCACTCACGGATGAACAACACCCCAGCAACTGCACGCCTGACCAGTGCCATGCCCCTGCTCTGACGCACCGTAATGTGCAAACACATCATCACACAAAAATGCCGCAGGCTGTTTATTTACCTTATCCTCACCTGCCCGCCATGCAGTGAAAGTAGTACTCCTGTGGCCGCAGTCCAGTCAGGAAGCGGTCCCCAACAAAGCCGCCTGCACGCGCCCCTCCGTCATACGCCCTGAAGCAGGGCAGCGTCTTGCCGGCTGCTGTGCGGGGCACACGGCGGCCCTCAAGCTCCTGCAGAACGGACGCCACAGCAATCGAGTGCGTGTGTCAAGCATGGTGGAGGTGTATGCACATGCAGGGAGTGTGCTCATGCACATAACATATGCTGGAGCATGCTGCAGATTCATACTCCAGCCGCTGCATATCAAAGAGACCTGTGACGCAAGCAGGCACTTCAAACGCCTGCTACACAACAGTGAGCACATGCACGAATCTTGCGGTTTGCAGCAGTTGACCAGCAAAACAGCCAGCGAAACAACGCACCTGCTGCCCCAGCAGGCACGCGATCTGGCTGAAGTTGACCGTGCTGCCCTTGGCCCCAGACACTGTCATCAGCGCCATGCAGTTGAAAATCATCCACACAATCAACACCCCACAAAAGCTGCAGCAAAACAACACACCTGCTGTCCCAGCAGGCACGCAATCTGGCTGAAGTTGACCGTGCTGCCCTTGGCTCCAGACACGGTCATCAGCGCCATGCAGTGCACAAACATACACACAAGCACACTTCTAACCAACACTGCAGCAACAATCCTCACCTGCTGCCCCAGCAGGCAGGCTATCTGGCTGAAGTTGACGGTGCTGCCTTTGGCGCCAGACACCGTCATCAGCGCCATGCAGTCGGCAATCAATTAAACATTCGCACATTTAACCAACGCAGCAGCACCATTCCTTACCTGCTGCCCCAGCAGGCAGGCAATCTGGCTGAAGTTGACGGTGCTGCCCTTGGCGCCAGACACCGTCATCAGCGCCATGCAGTCGGCAAAACATACACACAATCCCACTCCAAACCAACACTGCAGCACCAATCCTCACCTGCTGCCCCAGCAGGCAGGCTATCTGGCTGAAGTTGACGGTGCTTCCCTTGGCGCCAGACACCGTCATGAGCGCCATGCAGTTGGCGGGGAAGGGCTTGGCCTGGCCAGCAGGGATGCACGCCTTGATCACTTCAGAAGCCAGGGGATGCATCACACCTGAACACAGACACATAAATTAGCCTTTTAAGGCGTTTATACCAGCCGGCGCTGCTAAGAAGGGCGGTTGGGTGGGTGTAGCTTATGTGCCTGTGGTTTAGGTTGGCCTATGCTCTTAGGGGCAGGGCCTGGCCTTGCTGGGCCTCTTTCTTGCCGGAAGGCAGCAGCAATCAGTCGTTTTTTAGATTGTACATAAGGAATGAATGCGGCTTCGTTCGGGTCGTGGCACCAACGGTTCAGACTCCGAATCGAGCTCGCACGAAAGGGACATGGAGGAGTTGTCAGCGCAGCTGCAGTCTCTCCAAAATGAGAATGCTATGCTCCAGGCGCAGGTGGCAGCGTTAGCAGCCAGGTCAGAGCCGGGCAGCTCTACTGTCTCCCGGAGTAGGCCCTCAGTGCAGGTGCAGGAACCGCTGGAGGATGTTCCAACCCTCGCTGAGCTCGGGGACATCCAGCATCAGGGTCAGAATCCTGTGCGTCGTTCTGCACGGGCCCCCGACTTCACCTCTCTCATCGATGTAGAGGGCGAGCCGGGGTACATCCGGGCATGCAATGCTGGAGCAGCTGTGGCAAAGGAGTATGCAGACATAGTTGCTCCATTGCTGTCTTACCGTTATGACAGCCAGCTGGCGCTGGAGCAGCAGGTTCGCGCCAGTGACATCCCAGAGGCACGCAGAAAATCTCTGGCAGTGGTGGTAGCCGCGCTTAGGGCTGAACTTGAGTTCTTCACTGAGCGCCACGATCTTTTGGTGCTCAAGGGTGTACTCAAGAACGACCCTAGCCGGGTGCAGGCGCTGGAGCAGGGACTAGCTGGTGTGGAAGGGCTGCCTGTTTCTAGTGGCTGTGTGCAGCAGATGCTGGAGATTTTCTGCGTGCCTCTGGGATGTCACTGGCGCGAACCTGCTGCTCCAGCGCCAGCTGGCTGTCATAACGGTAAGAAAGGAATGGAGCAACTATATCTGCATACTCCTTTGCCACAGCTGCTCCAGCATTTAATGCTCCAGCATCTCCAGCATCTGGGGATTGTGGTGTGGGGCCTTGGGTTTGGGTTTGGCGGCCCCGGTTCCTTGTGTAACGAATCAAATCTTATGCAGCAAGGCGCAGTATAAATCAGCATTGCAGAAGGGTATATAGGACATTCGGTTGCAACACATGACAGTCGAAAGGCATGGCCGGGATGCACGCCTTGATCACTTCGGAAGCCAGGGGGTGCATCACACCTGAACGCAGTAACAGCATTTATCACAGCGATGATTGCGGCAGAGTAGTGTTGGGACATAAGGTACAATCACATGAGAAAGGTGAAGTCCGGCGGGACGTTAAACACGTGGCGCAGTGGTGATGACGGACGAACAGTGGCCGAAAGGTTGCAGGTTCGATTCTGAGCCTAAGCAGTATGTCCCTGGACTCAGGGATACAGTCGGCGAAAGCCGAAGGAAGGATGCTGCTAATGTCCTCGCGACTCTCCGCAGGACTCCGTCGATTGCTGGCTATATACACACCGGCCCTGCTAGGTATGCAGTCCACCGTATGGGTTGATTCCCACATGCTGCCTAGTAAGGGGTGTAAGGGTCTGGGTGGTCTACCTTACACCGAAAATAGAGAGAATAATCAGTCTGCTTTCCGCCTCCCCAGTGGGTGAGGCGCGGTTGCCGATGCCGAAAGGTATGGCTTACAAGGATTGATTATTATTATGAGAAAGGTGAACGGCAACAAGGGCGGACCCGCTGCTACGCTGTCAGCAGTACGGGGAGCACAGAAGGTTTGGTGATAGACTAAGGTGATAGACAGATGTCCGAGTTGAAGGAGACGTGCAGGCAGTGTGGTCCGCCAGCTCGCTGTAACGTACCATTGTGCCATGCTGTACCCAGCCGCCACCACCCACACACGCAGCGCAGCGTGCACAGGACACAGCATGCACAGCACGAGGCTGCACACGCTGGGTGACAACTGGGATAGTACACACTCACAGCATCATGGTGATATATGCAGCACCATTACATACCCAGAAACACTAAAACAGTGACAAGACCTGTGCTCCCCTGCACTGACACCTACCAGTGACTTTCGCGTCATGCACTGCTCCTGTTGCTGCGCCGTTTGTGCAGTAGTGCTGCGCCAGCTGCTTGGCAACCATCACCCGCTCAGCTGCGAGCAGCCCTGCAACAGCACTGCCTGGTGCCTGCGCCAGCACTGCTGCTGCATCCTTGGAGGCAGGGTCATTGCCGCGCAGCTGCATGCATGGCAGCGAGTGGCGAATGAACGGTATGAAGTTGTTGCTGATGTTGAGCGTCGACTAGAAGGGACTTTGCCATATGTGCTGCATGTGTGAGCTGGCGAGTACGGCGGCACTTGCTAATCGGGCACACGTAAGGCATTTTGCACGAATGAAAGAACAAACAAAGCAAACTGCCGCAGCAGCAGAAGCAGAAGCAGGCCCTCACCTCTCCCTTGGCGATAGCGTTTGCAGCGATCAGCTTTGCACGCACCACCTCAGCACTGCCAGCAAGCGCAGTCGGCTCAGCCTTGGCAAGCACCTGCAGCAGCAGCAACAACAAGAACAACAGCAGCAGTGTTTGGCACAGCTGTGGCAGACATATGCCTCACCAGGAGCGGGGCCCTTGGCAAGCAACCGGTTCTAGTCACCAGAGCTGGTGGCTTTGGTTGCTTGTAACATAATCTGTCAGCAGTCTTCCTGTGTGTTGCGCACAGACGCAAAGAACAAGAAGACCGCTGACAGATTGTGTGACCAGCAGCAACAGAAGCCACCAGCAGATGTTATCAGAACCTGTTACTCCAGCATCCACTGCTTATACCACGTTCAAGCTTGACAATAAGAGATATGTGCATGTGAGTAACTAACCTCAAAAGCACCAACATCTGAACCACCACTCCTCAATGCCGTGTATTTGAAACGTGTTATAACACAGTGACTCACCCGTGCGCGCTGTGCCTCTGCGCTGGGCACCAGCAGCAGGTCGTCCATGCCACACGTGAAGCCTGCTGCCAGCCATAACTCTCACCAGGAGCGGGCCCTTGACAAGCAATTGGTTTCAGTCACACCTGTCGGTGGCTTTTGCTGTTGGTCACATGATCTGTCAGCAGTATTCCTGTGTGTTGCGCACTGTGGCGCAATGGACAAGAAGACCGCTGACAGACTGTGTGCCCAGCAGCAACAGAAGCCACCAGCAGATGTGAATAGAACCATTTGCTCCAGCATCCACTGCTCATACCACGCTGAAGCTTCACGAGAAGAACTTTGTGCATGTCAGCAACCAACCTCAACCAACAACACGTTAGTCAACACTCCTCAACGCCGTGTATTCAAAATGTGTTATAACACAGTGACTCACCCGTGCGCGCTGTGCCTCTGCGCTGGGCACCAGCAGCAGGTCGTCCATGCCACACGTGAAGCCTGCTGCCTGCAGGTACGACGTGAGCAGCCTGCTCAGCGCGTTGAGCATGGAGCCCGCGCACTCATCGCCATACAGCTCCTGCAAGCAGATGCGCAGCAACAAGTACGTGAGCCGTGTGCTTTTTGTTACATGGTTTGATGCTCAATGGAGCCCGCGCACTCATCGCCATACAGCTCCTGCAAGCAGACCAGCCACAGGTGTGCAGCAACGAGTACGTGAGCCGTGTGCACTGAAAGCAGCTGAGCAGGCACTACCTGGGTTAGTGCTCAATGGAGTCCCTGCAACATAATCGACATACAGCTCCTGCAAGCAGACAAACCACAGGTGTGCAGCGGCAAGTGCGTGAGCCGCGTGCTTTGAATGCAGCTCAGCAGGCACTTCATGGTTTGATGCTCAGTGAAGTCCCCACCACCTCATCGCCATACAGCTCCTACAAGCAGATGCGCAAGGCAGGGTGCAGGGAGCAGGAGCTCAGGCAACATGTCATGCCTGCAAGTGTGTGTGCTACCGCGTCAACCGGTACAGCGTATGCACAACAGCAGTTACAGCCAGGCCATGGGTTCGTCTTGAATGTGCAACATATAGGTCTGGGTCAATGCAATGTGTGCAGTGCACTGCCACAGGCTACAAACAGGCACATAGCGATACGTCATAGCACTGCTGTGCCGCACAACACACTCACTGTGTGGCCATCAGCAACCCCCAGACACCGCGGCTGCTCACCTGCATGGTGTGCACCAGCTCCCAACAAACACAACAACAACCAACAACCAAGCAAGCACGGCAACATCATGTCCACCACTTGCACCGGCACAAACAGTGCTAACCATCATGTCTGCATGTACAGAGTTGCACAGCACCAGCCGTTCTGCATTTCAGCCAGCACTTTGCTGCACCGCAGCTGCTCACCTGCATGGCGTGCAGCAGCCCAAACTTGCCGAACTGCGCCTTGTCCAGCAGGTGGCTCAATGTGTCTGCATCATAGCATATGTGTCAAGCATGCTCCTAACAAAACAAACACACTATTGATGACCAACCAAGCACGGCGACATCATTTCCATCACTTGCACCAACACCAGCCATTCTGAACAGCTGATTTGTTGCACCCCAGCTGCGCACCTGCATCGCGTGCACCAGCCCAAACTTGCCAAACTGCGCCTTGTCCAGGCAGCCCGTAAGCAGCTGGCCCTTGTGGAACAGGAAGGTGCCCTCGTCGCTGCTGGAGCCCCAGTACGACAGCGGCACCTGGGCAAAGCAGATGCGCACGAATAATCAGAAAGAAGTAAGCAGTGCAGGTTTAGGATTTTGCATGCCTGGCTGCTGGCTGAAGGCTGCGGGGTGATTATGCCTGTTGGTGCCGCACCTGACAAGCTAGTGACAGCACTCATGCATGTAACAGGTAGCAACGAGATCTACAGTGTAAAGCCGCACCAGCCGCTGGGTGCATAGTTAAAAGGTGTACCAATACAGTTGTTGCAGCAAAGCAACAGGATGTCCGGGTTAAAGGAGACGTGCAGGTAGTGTGGGTCTGCCAGCTCGCTGTAACGTACCGTTGTGCCATGCTGTACCCAGCCGCCACCACCCACACACGCAGTGCAGCGTGCACGGGACACAGCATGCGCGGCACTAGGCTGCACACACCGGGTGACAATTGGGCTATAGAATGTATCAAACACTTGCACCAACCGCTTGTGCACCTGGACAACACCATCATGCACAGCAATTGTGTACACTGCAGTAAGTGTCCAGTCAAACCCAATTCAAACTCGGTCAAACTTGGTCAAACTTGGGTCAAACCTACCTTGCTGCTGCTGCTGAAGCTGATGGGAGGCCTGCCAGCAGCAAAGTGCTGCACGACACTGCTCAGCAGCTGCTTGCCAGTCCACAGCTGCCGTGGCTTCAGCACTGCAGGTGGCGGCAGCTGCAGGTGCACTGCGGGGGTGCTGCCGGGCCTCCAAGGGGTGCAAGCAGCAAACAGCAGCTGGCTGAACTCAGCGCGAGTGAAGAAGCAGTCCCTGCAGGCGTGCAGGAAGAGCGGCGCAGGCGAACGAGCGGCATCAGTGAGGGAACATACTGCTGAAGCTTTTGGACTGCGGGGGTGAAGAAGAGGCGCAGCTGCTCAGCTGGTAATGACTGTTCAAGCAGCAACAAGTGTGAGGGCAGACATGACAACACTGCCATCCATTCCGGCTGTTGCGGCATTGCCGCAAAGTCGCACACCACAGTTGCAACACAGATGCCAAAGCAGTGATGCTGACCAGGCAAACCGCCAGTGTAAACAAGCGCATCAGCAGCACAACGGACGTGCACATGATGGGCACGCCTGACCCAAATGGTTTCGGACAGGACCAATGTGATAGTCCTCCCGTCAGGTTTTTAAACATGTGAATTTACTCCGAATTATACAAAGAGATGCGTCAGGACCCAGCGCACCTGCACGTGATGAGCACGCCTGCGCCCACGTGGTCCTGGATGAGTCCCCTGATGGGCTTGCCGTCTGTGGGCACGATGAACTGCCTGTCAGCGTGCACAATGTTGTAGCCCTCGGCGCGACCCAGGTGGTCCTGCAAGAAGCAAGTTACAAGCCGACAGGTTGTGTGAGCCAATTCTATTCTGTGGTCTGTGCAGTAATAGCACCAGCGGAGACTCACCAGTGATCAAACCAGAGCAGCAGGCGGCCCTCTGCTGCAGAATGCGCACCTGCCCTGCCTTTTCTGCTAGAGTGCTGCTCCTTCACAGCCCAAGGCATTGCAACACACATGCATGCACGCCCAAGGCTGCCTCCATGCTGTTGAACCTGCCATGAGTGTGCCGGTTCCTACCTGTGGCAGGTGCAGGTTGATCTCATCTCCGTCAAAGTCTGCGTTGAAGGTGGCGCAGTTGGCGTAGTGCATGCGGATGGTGCGCTCACCAGCCAGCACGCGAGCCCTGGGCGTGGACGCAGCAGCAGCAGCAGCAGCAACAGCACTTAGATGAAACACGAGAGGCACGGACTGACAGCTGCTGCACAGAGCCAACGAGCAACTACCAACAGGTGCATTGGCTTGCCACGCAAGTAATGATGGCTAGAAACAGACACGTCACAATGTGTGCAAGTTGCTTGCTTGTGTGGCGCCTGCGAATCCCCTGCGTGATGTAGCACACAGGAGTGAATGGGCTGCTGGCTTGCTGTCGCACCGGGTTACGTCCCTGCGGCAGTGGTGTCAGCTGCCAACAGGGGAAAAGAGTGACAGTGCGTTGTGACATAGCCCACGGCAGCCTACAGCACACTGTGGCAAAGCAACTGCAACACATACACAGTTACTCACCACATGCTCAACACGCATCGCTAAAGCAGATACCGCCCATCCGCAGACGACATTAGTCAGCGAAACGACAAGGCTGTCTTAACATAACAAAGTAACAACCCCAGACTGCCTACCTGTGCGCCATCAACCCCGGCTTGTGCAGCGTGGGCTGCCTGTTGGTCAGCATCACGTCGCCGTCCTTCACGTGCCTGTGCACAATCTTGCCGCGGCCACTGGTGACTGCAGAGCCTGATGCCAGGCCTCCCCTGCCACGTGCACGCGTGGCGCCAGCGGGGTTGAAGGAGGGGTTCAGCAGCTGCTTTGCTATGCTCTCGCGCTTCTGCACATGTGGGTTTGGGTTCAAGGCAGGGCAGTGCATAGCAAGTTTCATTGGGTGATGAGATAAGAGTGTCATCAAACCCAGCAAGCTGCGTAGTACTGCAATCTGCTGCGACAGCTGAGTTCAAGTTTCAATTTCAAATGTAACAGAAAAAGTAACAGCTTGTCATGCAACTGATAACAGTAAACAGCAGCGCACCTTCTCGTCCATGCGGGAGAGGCTGATGACCTGGCCTGTCACATCCTCAACCGCAAGCGCTCCCGGGTGCTTGTGGGGCCCATTAATGACAGCTTGCCGCAGCTGCTCCACATTCCATGGCGTAACGGCCTCGGGGAATGACAGGCGCGTGGCGAAGTAGGGAGGCACACCGATCTCACCAGCACCTGCAGGACAGGGCAGTTGAAGAAGAGGGCTCAGCGCTTTGCAGTACATGTGGACAGCTGCACAGATTTCAAGACATAAAAAGCTGTTTAGTTGCACACTACTCATGTGGATGGAGCAGAACAGAAGCAGACACAGAAGCATGGCAGGCAGATTGCAGCAGCTGTAATGCGTACCGATGTATGGGTCTGGGCTGATGACGGAGCGTGCCGCGTAGTTGACGCGCTTGCCCATCATGTTCTTGCGGAACAGGCCCTCCTTCTTCTCCAGCTGCTGGCGCACACCCTGCAGAGAAGCACATGGAGGCACACGGAATGATGTTGCAAACCACGCAACAAAGCACGGGTGAGAGATTCGACCAGCTGTTGGTGCAGCTGTACACACACAACAGAGCGCCAATAAGTGACAATCAAAAGTTGGTGCAGCAAAACACAATCCTCTGCTCCTGCTGCTGGCGCACACCCTGCAGCAGGCACACACGGAATAACGTTGCAGGACACACACCGAAGCACGGGTGCGTGATTTCGACGGAAGTTGGTGCAGCAGAGCACCAGTCATCTGCTCCAGATGTTAGGGCACACCCTGCAGGAGGCATGTACAGAGCACATGTTAAACAAAGCACTGCATGCATGTACATGAGCCCCACAAAGAGCAAGGCCCATCTGTGGCACATATGTGCAAAGCGGGCACTAAGCAAAGAGGCAGCAGCCAGCACGCTGTACACCAGCACCAACTGCTTAGTCATCGTCTGGCCATGCAACATGCGCCACGGTACAAACCTATTGACAACATACTGCTCAGAAGAAGGAATTCATAAGCCCGTACAACACCACACACCGCTTGGTCTGTGTTCTCTGCTGTTGTGCTGTCAATCAGCGCGTTGACTTCGTTCTGCAGCCTCAACCAGCCAGCTGTGAAGCGCTGCAGGGCCTCGCTGCGCCTTGCAGCGCTGATTGCTGCGCGTTGCGCTGGCGTGAGTGCTGCTGCACCCGCCTCGCTGCCTTGTGCTGCTGCCTGCTGCTCCATGTCTTGCTGGATGGACTGCAGCGTGAGGCAGGCCTGCAGGAGGATGCAGGAAGAACAGCAGCAGGTGTTAGTTTGACCAAGCTTTGACCATACGTTTGACCCAAACAGTGCAGGGTATTGGTCACTGAAGTGAGAGGCACACTGCTAGCTTCCTGCAAAGCCCAGCGCTAGTGCAGCAACACTCAAAACACTACCCATATCCATGGCTACTGAGCGCAACAGAAACACACAAAATCAACCGCAGCATACACATATGAAAGCACGAAAGGACACGCAACAGCACCAAATCCGAATCGTACCTGCAGGATGCGCTGCATGCTGATGTTCTGCGTGTGCTCGTATTTGGCGCCATTCATGGCAGACGGCGGCCGGAACCTGCGGCAGCAACACAAGCACAGCACCAGCAGCAAGGTTGGGCTTCACGACAGAACACAGATGGCACAGGAGACTGCGCGGTACGGCGTTCCGACAGGCGGCACTTTTCCATGACAGCACATATGTGCATGCTTGAGCCTCAAAACCATTGCTCCAACAAACAAAGTATCACCTCTGCTCCACCTGTTTGGCAATACCAGCGCCCGCAGGAAGAACGACTTGTACAGCAGCCCAAGGCTACTGCTACTGCACGTGAACAGATGCAACACAACGCCCCCGCCCCCACAGATACAGATACAGACAAACACCCACCTGTTTGGCGTTACAGCCAGCGCCCAAAAAGCACGACTTGTACAACCGCCCCAAGGACACTGCTACTGCAAGTGAACAGATGCAACACTGATGTGACAACACCCCTGCCTGCACAGATACAGATATAGATAAATACTGACCTGTTGGGCGTCACAGCCAGCGCCCGCAGGAAGAACGACTTGTACAGCCGCCCCGGATCGCTGCGTGCCGCACGCCCCAGCTGCCCGCTGCCACGCCCTGCAAAGCCCAGCCCGAAGCGCCCACCAATAGCTGCCAGGTCAGCTCCTCCGTAGATGTGTGCCAGCACGCCGCTCTCGTTCCTGCAGAGCTGCACGATGTGGCCCTCCACTTCGTCTGGCGTCATGAACTTGGGCTTGGCGCTGTCGTCTCTGCAACAAGGAAGATAGGAAGATGGGAGACAGCAGCAGGCAACACAAGGCAAGCTTGCAGGAAGCACAGAGCACATGCAACAGACAGGCACTTTGAATTTGGGCTTGGCGCTGTCGTCTCTGCAAGAAGAACGATAGGAAGACAGCAGCAGCAAAGGACGGGTAAGCTTGCAGGAAACACACAGCAGAAGCACAGATAGGCGTCGTGAACTTGGGCTTGGCGCTGTCATTGCTGCAAAAAGGGCCAAAGGCACAAACACCCCTATTTTAACCACACCGGTGATGAGCAGGTGCAGTGGCAAAGCACACTCTACCAACAAAGTAAAGCAGCCAACAAGCAGCACCAACTACTCACGCGTTTGGGTTGTGAGCATCTATTTTAACCACAGGACGAACTTGGTATGTTCACCCTGGGTTTGAAAAGTGCTACAAGAAACAAGTTGCAGGTCTTGCATGCACGCAAACAAGCGCCACGAGAATCTGAACACCTGCCACTCACATAGACACATGTTTGCTGAGTGCTGCTGCTGCAGCGGCCTCTGCTGCCTGCGCCTTGGTCAGCCCCTTGCCTGGCTTGCTGCCCGCTGCTGCTGCTGCGTGCTTGTCATCATCGCCATCTAGGCCCTGATGAGGTTGATGTTCACGTTGGTTGCCACATGGTGCACGAAAAAGCATCCAAGATCGCGGTTGCAACAAAAGCAGGCAGCAGCAAAAGGACAAAGTGGGCCGTTCAGACTGATGACAAGGCTCAGATGGCCATATGCACAGAAAGTGCAAGTATCAAGGCTGCCTCAACATGCACCCTGGCAACTTCACACACATTTCAAAATGTGTAATATAACAAGAGTAACACATGTCCTGGGGCTTGGAGACAGCAGGAGGGTAGCCTCCAGAGCAAAATCCAAAGTGACCAAGTAGTTACTTTGGATCTTGCTCCTGAGGGCCCCTGCAGTACTATGATCCCAGTTGTATCTGCAACTGCTGTTGGTGCTGCCACATTGGGGGGCGCAGGGAGAACCCCCGCGCCAGCAACAAAGCCATGGTTAAGGCAGGGCAGCAGAAAGTTTCGGCATAAGCCCCAAGGTGCTGCTGTTGTTGTGCTGGTTTTGATGGGTCCGGTGAATCTCCAAACCCTAAACACAGCACAACAATTGCAGCACACCCGGCCATCTGCTACCCTGCTGGCTTCACCCAAATCTTGCAGCAGCACCATTCCACAATATCAGCTGTCATCTGTCATACTTGAAACTCACTGTTGATGCTATGGCTTGATCTGGTAATTTGATGATGATGATGATGATACTTGAAACTCACATTTCTGTCACATCTCTGTCATCATAGCAATCATGCAAACACACATAGCCAGCTAGCTGAAGAAAAACACCTCTTTCATCTCACCCAGTCTTGCTGTTCGTCTTCTTCATCCTCAGCTTTCTTGGTGCGCATCGCTGCTGCCTTATCCTCGAAGCCAGCAGCACCCAGCAGCGCAACCGCCTGCTTCTTGGCCTGCGCAGCAACATACCAATTTACTTGATTAAAACCACTGGCCCACCAACTTAGGGGCCAAGCAAGGTTCATAGAGTCGGAAGCAGATGCGGAGACCAGCAGCACCCAGCAGCGCAACTGCCTGCTTCTTGGCCTGCGATACAACAGCAGATGCGGAGACAGGGGATAGCAGTGCAGGGCAAATGAGGATTGAGCAGCACCTGACAGCACCCGGCAGCGCAACCGCCTGCTTCTTGGCATGTGCAATAACATACCATATTACTAGATTGGGGTCACTGGCCCACCCACTGCGGAGTCAAACAAACCTCATTGGGTCAGAAGCAGATGCAGAGACGGGGAGCAGCAGTGCAGGGCAAATGAGGATTGAGCAGCACCTGACACTGCTTCTTGGCCTGCGCAACAACACACCACTTTACCAAATTAGAACCACTGGCCCACAAACTGAGGGGTCAAACAAGGTTCTTGTGGTCAAAAGCAGATGCGGAGACGGGGAGTAGCAGTTCATGGCGATTGAGAATTGAGCAGCACCCAGCAGCGCAACCGCCTGTTTCTTGGCCTGCGATACACAGCAGGTGCGGAGACGGGGGATAGCAGTGCAGGACATATGGGATTTGAGCAGCACCTGACAGCACCCAGCAGTGCAACCGCCTGCTGCTTGGCCTGCGCAACACAGCAGATGCAGAGACGGGGAGTGGCAGTGCAGCGCATATGAGAAGAATTGAGCAGCACCTGACAGCGCCTGACACTTCTTGGCCGGACGAACAACAGACCACGTTACAAGATTAGAGCCACTGGCGCACCCACTGAGGAGACAAACACTGAGCATGAAGTCGAGATGATTATGGAATTCATGGGGTCAAAAGCAGGTGTAGAGAGGGGGATTAGGAGTGCAGGGCAATGAGAGTTGAGCAGCACCTGACACTTCTCTGTGTATCACAGCAGCTCACGTCGCCACATGATGTTTCACGTTGGCCTGCATGCAGTTTGACCTTGACAGGTGTTGGGCATCGGCAGCACACCCAGGATAAGGATGCAAACTACAGCGCAACTCAAATGAAAGCGCAGACAGTACTACCTGACAGACTATGTCAGTTCACAACCAAAGTGTCCGCTCAAGCCAACAAAGCATGGCAGCTCTTGAGGCTGTGGAAGAGTGAGGTGCGCTGTCATGCTGCTGTTGCTCTCGACTGCTGACATCTGCTACGCATCAGCTCAAGCCAACAAAGCATGGTGGTCTCACCTGCTCATAATGATAGCAATAATCAATCCTTGTAAGCCATACCTTTCGGCATCGGCACCGCGCCTGACCCTCTGGGGAGGCGGGAACTTCCCGCCGGGAAGTCTCACCTGCTCATCATCTTCTGACTGCTGCTGCTCCTCCTCTCCTGCCCGCTTCCGCTTCTTCTTGCTACCTGTTGCTGCTGCTGCATCATCCGCGTCCTGCTGCTGCCGCTGCATCATCTCCTGCACCTGCTGCGCTGCTGCTCTGCTGCCCGCACCAACCAGCGACGCCACATCAATCCCACGCATGCTATTTGCAAGCAGCGCCTTGCGACTAAACTGCTTGAACAGCTTACTGCTGCCCTGCTTGCGTATACTAGGGTTGGTGCAGCCGCAGTTCTGGCACTTGCTGGCCGGCATGCGAGAGAAGAACTCCCCAACTGCTACCCGCATGGCCTCCTGAATGTGCGAGGTTTTAGGAAGCGCTTGAACCCTGCCACCTGAACCCTCGCCGTATGCGGCCTCATACGCGCCTAACCCTGTGCCTAAGTCCCCATCTAGGCCTAGGACCCGCGCCGCTGCCTCCTCTTCTGCTGCTGCTGCTGCAGCAGCTGCTGCATCGCTATCTGCTGCAGCCTTCCTGCTGCTGCTGCTGCTGCTGCCCTTTTTGGCGCTGCTGCTGCTGCTGCTGCCAAAGAGTTCCTCGAGTGCAGATGCGCGGGGCCCTGCTCCTGTTGTTGGGATGAGGCTGGCTGCTACAAGGTCGCCCTTGCTGAGGCACTGGAACTTCACCAGGAACTTGGACATCTGCAGGTGTGAAGATGAGCATGAAGTTCAAGTTCACTATGAAGGTTTGAGGCTCAAGCACATGCAACACAGGGGATACAAGACAAGAGCTGGATGTTCAACAACACAAGCCACTGCAACAACAAGGAAAGGCGTTCTTCCCCAGCAACACCGTGAACCACAAACTTTGACGCCCGCGCTGTCAGCTGCCGCTCAGAACAGGACAACGCTCAGCAGCTGCCAAACCAGCAGCAGAAACAACAAAGAGCTGTCAGCTGCTGCTCACCTCCTTGCGCCCCATCTTGAACTGGTGGCAGTTGAGGCAGGTGTGCTTCAGCAGCCGATACAGCGTGCTGCGGGCGGGCAACAGCAATGCGATTCAGGATACGTTTGGATCAGTATTTTTGCAAGAAACAGACGCACTGGTCAATGCGCATTTCAACGTGCATCACAAGCCATGCGGTAAAAGAGACACACTCTGCAGGAGGCAGGATGCAATGTGCCTACCAACAATGCACCCAAGCTCATATGCAGAGCTGCAATGCAGCCGCTGCTAGTGTTGCTTCAGGTCTGCTGCATCAGCACCTACGCAAAAAGAACAATTATTGGTACATCTTCACGGGCACATAGGCACTGCTGCGGCTGCCATCAGGGTGCAACAGAAGGGTCTGAAGGCTTGGTCGGATTTGAAGGGTTGGGGCCCACCGACCACCAGGGGTAACCTGCTACCGCAGACGCACATAAACAGCTGGTGCTGCTGCTGCCATTCCTGGTCTGCTACAAAGACTACAGAAGGTTTGGGGCTCACCTGAAGACCAGGGGATTGTACACCACCACAGGCGCACATGAACAGCTGCTGCTGCTGCCATTGATGGTCTGCTACAAAGCAGCATTCAGCGGTCTTCGGCCTCACCTGAAGACCAGTGGGTTGTACACCACCACAGGCAGCTCGATGTGCCCAAAGTGGCCGGGGCACTCCGCATTGCCCAGCCCACAGGTGGAGCACCTGCAGCTCAACGCCCAACAAACAAACAACAGTATGATTATTACAGATATGGCTGTGCTGTAATGCCAGCAACATACGCTTGCTACAGCTGCCGCACAGTGGCTGTGTTGAGGCACATATGTGCATTGCCCAGCCCACAGGTGGACCACCTGCAGCGCAACAAGTGCTCAAACAACAGCATGATTGTTACAGATATGGCTGCATTGAAGATGCCAGCAACAGATGCTTGCTACAGCTGTCGCACAGTAGCTGTTTTAGAGCACATATATGCATTGCCCTGTGGGGCACTCCGCATTGCCCAGCCCGCAGGTGGAGCACCTGCAGCACAACAAGCGCCCCAACAACAGCACGCTCATATGATCACAGATATGGCTGCTTGAAAATGCCGGCAACAGATGCTTGCTACAGCTGTCGCACGGTGGCTGTGTGCAGTGCACACATATGTGCACTGCGCTGGGGGGCGCTGGTGCTGCTGGTGCAAGCGGACCTGCTTGCTAGAGCTGTCACACTGTGGTTGGAGACATAACATGCGTGCACTGGTTCCGCTGGTGCTGCTGCTGCTGGTCACGGTGCCGCCACACTGTTGTTTAACTCCACAGCTGGTGCACATGCTGCTGGCTAGCGTTCCATCGCTGCTGCTATGCATGATGCTGCTGCTGCTGCTTGTATCGTGGCACCTGCCGTTGATGTCTGCTGGCCCCATTGCTGAGTCATACAGCCCCTCTGGGATGATGTTGTTGAAGCTGTCATACGTCAGCGGCGAGGTGATGCGCTTCACACTCAGCTTCTTCACCTGAAGGAGGACGGGTATGCACCACCAACACTTAATTGACAAGCAGTCGGTTGACATATATAGGGTGTTCAACACCGTGTACACAGCAAGATGCTGTTGTAAACGAGCAGTGTGCGTTAGCAGCAGCAAGGCTTGCGTGTAGGGGCTGCTTCCTGCCAGCCAAAGTACTTGACACAGAGCAGTGAAATATGCAGGAGCGCAGTTGCACTGAAGCCAAGGGCACTCGGAATGCCTCAAACTCTGCAACAGCAGCTGCAGCGTGGACGCTGCTGGTTCGCGATTACTGCTGCAACAGGGAGAACGCTTTCCTGTGCAGGCACAGCCTGGCATGCCGTGCTGCACACGCATAGCAGCTGCTGGTGCCCTTGCGACCTTCTCTGCTACTTTTCGGATCCATTCCGGCTTTTCATGTAGTCAAACGCGCTGTACTGCTTCGATTGCTGCCCTGCTGGTGCTAGGCTGCTGCTGCTGCTGCCATGTCAGTGTGCTGCTGCTGGAACCCACCTCATCATCACTGTACATGCCAAACCGGATACATGCCACCTCTCGTGTTGTGACCTCCTTCTGGCGAGGCTTGGTCGCCGCCATGGTGGCAAGCCTTCGCGTACGCCACTCTAGGTGCGAGCTATGGCAGCATGCTCATGCTGCTTTCCCCAAGACTGCACACTGCAGCACACCTCGGCGGCGTGGGTGGTGCCTGAGACTTGATGTAATCACAAAGAAACTTAGAGACACAGTGCAGCACGTCTGATTAGAACGGATTGACTTCTCGCCGCAAAGATGTCATGTCAGAGTGTTAGGCGTGTAGAAAGCGCCCTACGTAGGTCAACATCAGCTGAAAGGCATCTTTCGCAGACATTTCTGTTATTAGGCGTTGCGACGGATGCCGAACACCACGGCACAACATATGTTGCAGCTGCTGCAGTGAGGCACCATCCTGGTGTCCTCAAAATGCAGCAAACCCTGCGGTGCCGTCGATGTTTCCACTTTACTGGCTTTGTGCAGCTGAGTTGTTAGTTTGGCGACCTTCACAAGCCGGCTGTTGGCAAGCACTACAGACTGGTCAGGCTAGGTGTTGTACAGCCTGCTTATGTCCCACTCGAGCTGGAGTGGCGAACCCCAGCACACGTGCGTTCTCAGATCATATTTCTGGCGTGTCTTCATTCCGATCACGCCCAGATGGTCGACGAGCATCAACAAGCACCAACTGAAAAGAAAACCCTCGTGACGGTTCACTCCTCAGTAAATCAAGCGACGTCCAGCCGTCCTTCCCCACTTTGATAGGTTAGATTCGTTACGTCATGACTGTCGTACAGCTGGTCTTAGGCCTGAGGCTGTGACAGGAGTGACAGACAGCAGTATGCACGAACGGTTGACAACCACCTCGCATAGCCATTCAAAGTTTGATCGGCATAAACACGTGTGACATGGCAGCAGCTCACCAGCGCGACCGGCAGCAGCACCAGCAGCAGCAGAGCAGAGCAGAGAGCTCAGCAAGCGTTGATGACAGCAGCAGCACAGCATACAACCGGCCAAGCATAGCGCAACAACAGTCACGGCATCTGAGGGGTTGCAGCTGGCTGCAAAAAGGCCTTTTTGCCCTGCTGCTGTGCTGTGCAGCTGCTGCATCAGCTGCTGCTGCGGGCACCACTGCAGCACCAACTGATGGGACAGTGCCTGTCAGGGGTTGGAATAGCTGGAACACATTCCGGTGGGTGACACAAGCCACAACAATGCCACAATGCATGCGACACAAGCAATATCATACTAGTTTTAGAATCGCTGCATGCTGCGTTGCTGCTGTTCTTCGGCAAGTGCGCGACACAGCAGGCAACTGGCAGCAACAATGTTGAAACGCTACTGCTGGTGAGGAAAGACAGCTGTGAGATGCCTTCGCCTCCATGTCCTGCACAGATCCAACACCTTTGATGCCTGCTACTGAATGCTTGTGCATGTTCTCAACACTAATCATGCGCTGTGGCACTCTCTGCGCCGCAGGTGCAACATCAATGAAACCCTAATACAGCAGGTTGCAGATGCGCTTGTCTCAACCGGGCTACGTGATGCCGGTTACGTCTACGTCAACATTGATGACTGCTGGTGAGCAACGGCGCACAAACAGCCCGTGCATATTCAGCCTTTCATCAAAGGCAGCAGCATATGCTGACAAAGTAGCAGGACACTGGTTGGTATCTTCCGTGCAACCTTCTGCTTGCAAATAACATGAGAAGGTAAATTCAAGGCAACATACTGCCCATCTGTCTGTGTGCGCTACAACTTCTGGTGAAGCCCGCTGTGCTTGGTATGTCATGTGTGCTTTTTTGCCTGCAGGATGGAGCGGCGTGACGCGCAGGGGGTGCTGCAGCCCTCTGCCAGCAAGCTCCCCTCAGGCATGAAAGCACTCGCAGACTACGTGCACAGGTCAGCAGCGTGTGTGCTATCAGCCTCTTCTCCTGCCAGCATTACTTTGTGGTGTGACTACGTGCACCGCGTATTGTCTGTGAAGTAAAAGATAGCAAATGGAGCAATGGTTGTGTTATGAACGCCGCTCGCTCTTGCAGTTTGACAGCTGCCTTGACAAGGGGGCCCCTGCTGTCATCATGCTGTTTGCACGGCAGGCGCGGCTTGCAGCTGGGCATCTGCAGCTGTGTGCATGCAGTGGCCACTGCACCATGGTGCTAGCAGCAGCATGTATCACATGTACCGGCACTGCCACCGGGAACGTGGCATACCAGGCACACCGTGCTTTTCCTCCTGTGCTGTTGCTCCATCTCTTTTTGCTGTGATGCAGCCGTGGTCTACAGCTGGACATCTACAGTGATGCTAGCATAACAGCTGCTGTTATTAAACAACGCAACAAAATGGTTGTCTATGGCCTGCAAGTCGTTTGCTGTGACGTGTGCAACTGCTTGCAACACTGCTGCGGTCTGAAGCTGGGCATCTACAATGATGCCGGCATAACAGCTGCTATCCCTGAACATAACATCATGACGGTTGTCTGAGGCTTGCATGCCAACTGGTGTGACGTGTCTAACTGCTTGCAACGCCGCCGTGGCCTGAAGCTGGGTATCCACAGTGATGCGGGCATAACAGCTGCCATCCCTGAACGTCAAACCAAGATGGCTGCCTAAATGACTTGCATGTTGTGTGGTGTGATGTGCCTCACTGCTTGCACCGCAGCCGCGGTCTAAAGCTGGGCATCTACAGTGATGCCGGCAACAAGACATGCGAGGGCTACCCGGCCAGCTGGGGCCATGAGGTGCAGGATGCACGCACATTTGCAGAGTGGGGCGTTGACTACCTCAAGTATGACTACTGCGGGTGAGCTGTGGGTGCAATGGATGTGGTGGCGCTGCTGCTGCTGCTGCTGCAGGCACCACCATTTTGTTCCCATGATGCCTTGTTGTGTTGCCTGTTTGCTCGCGTTCCTGTACTCAGCACTTGCCATGGCACTTCTGCTGCCGCTGCTGCACTCTGCCTGGCAGCATGGCCCAGGAGCGCGCAGCTGTAGAGACGGCCTACCACACCATGTCGGTGGCCCTGGCCAAGTCAGGCCGGCCCATCCTGCTGTTTGCTCGCATCCCTGTATCAAGCACCCACTTGCCGTGGCTGCTGCTGCTGCTGCCGCTGCTGCACTCTGCCTTGCAGCATGCCTCAGGAGCGCGCAGCTGTTGAGACGGCCTACCACACCATGTCGGTAGCGCTGGCCAAGTCAGGCCGGCCCATCCTGCTGTCGATGTGCTCGTGGGGCGCTGGGCAGCCCTGGGAGTGGGCGCAGGGCATTGCTGCTTCCTGGAGGGTCAGCCCTGACCTGTTCGCAGCCTGGGACAAGTGAGTGAGGTTGCATTGGGTGTTTCCATTACACAACATGCATCACTCAGCTAGAAGTGGAAAGCCCAATTAGGAGCCCACACGAGGCTCCTGTTGTCAACGTATGGTTCACACCGTGTTACAACAACGGCAACGTGGTCAGGAGTTCTGGCCGGTGCAATGGGGTTGCAGATCTGACCTGTTCGTGGCCTGGGACAAGTGAGTGGAGCTGTTGTATGTTACTTGTGTTACATCTCGGTTGTCAGTGACACGCTGTGTGCCATGTTTTGATGTAATGGAGCCTCAAGCAAGACTGCCATCAATTGCAGCAGATCAGAAGGTTGAGAACACGTGCTGCTGCTGCCCCTAGATCTTGATGCCCCGCTTACTTGCACGTTGTTATAACTTTGATCATAATGATTGCAGGGAGCAGGCTGCTGCGCTGTACCTGCCGGCCTTTCTGATCAGCGTGATGGAAGTGGTTGACATCATGGCCGACAAGCACGCTGCAGCGCGGCCCGGCAGCTTCAACGACGCTGACATGATTGTGGTGGTGAGCAATGCGGCAGGATTCCTGCTGAAGTAACTCAAGTGATATTTGCAGATGGAAAACATTTTTGGAGAGGTCGGATGGGTTGGGCTAGGTGGCATGCAACAGGGAGGCGCAGGCTTGCATAATCATTGAGCCCTCCTGCAGCAGGTATGTGATTGACGCAGACATTGTCGTGGTGGTGATCCGGAGATATGTTCTGTTGTACGACCAGCAACGGTTGGGTTCCCATCTCCCTGCCATTCAACACCTTTGTGCTCACACAAGTCGCTGCTGGCATACTACGCGAGAAGGGCCAACTTGCACCTGTAAGTAAAGTTCACCCTGCCCCTGGCTCATGGTCTAGCCAAACTTGCCGAACCCCTGCTATGCTCCTGTTGCAGGGCCTTGACGGTATGACGCCATATGGCGTACCCGCCTCAAATAAGTGCCCTCCACACGTCGCTTCCTGCAAGCCAGGCGTCTACATCAGCAGAGAAGATTGGGGAGCCGTTGGCGGTTTAACCCTCACGCAGCAACGCAGCCATTTTTCGCTCTGGGTGATGATGTCGAGCCCTTTGATCATCGGCAACGACCCAAGGTTGTTACGCAGCAACGTCCGCGAGTTGCTGACCGCACCGGAAGTGCTCGCGATACACGCGGACGCACTCGGCCGGCAAGCCCGGCGGATATACAACCAAGGCGCGCTGCAGCTCTGGAAGCGAGAGTTGAGTGGATCGTCTCGATTCGCGCTGCTGGTGCTGAATGCGAAGGACAAGGCGATAGACCTCTTTGACGTTCTATTACAGGAGCATTTTGCTGATATGCATGCCACCTGGGCTCGCAACGTATCAGGCCTGCAGCTTCTGCCTCGCTGTGAGGATGAGGACACTAGATGCAGCGAGTGGGCAGCAAGCGGCGAGTGCAGCAGAAACCCTGGTTTCATGCTGTCCAAGTGCAAGAAGAGCTGCCCTAAGGCGTGTGCAGACCACACCAAGCAGCTTGCATCCGGCACACTGGCTTCTGCTTTGGTCAGAGATACGTGGGCAAGGGAGGACTTGGGTCTGGCAACTGGCCGGATACAGGTGAAGCACTTAGAGCCATATGAAGGCAGATTACTGGTGCTTCAGTTTGTGGATCCACTAAGGTTAGATGCAGGAGTGGGAGGGTGGCAAGCATTAGTGGGAGGTGGGGTGTCAGGCACTGCTGGGTACACACAATCGACTACATCTGCACGCAGCAGCGGCAGCAGCAGCACGGGCGCAGGTGCTACTACTGGTAGTGAAGTTGGATCAGTAGCAGGACAAGTAGCGGCTGCAGCGGGCAGTGCTGGCCAAGCAGCAGCAGCAGCAGCAGCAGCGGTGGCGGCAGCAGCAGCAGCGGTGCCTGGCAGTGCTGCTGAGTCAGCAGCACGTGAGCTGCAGCGGCAGCTGTTTCAGAGCAAGCAGCGGTTGGTGCAGCTGATGACAAAGGCACAGCGGCTGGGGGCCTCTCTTGAACAGCCACATCAGCAGCTGCTGCAGCACGCTCATGGAACAACGTTGAATACTGGCACTGCTGCTGCTGTTGCTAGTGACTTTGCAGGTGCAGCCATTGGTGGTGGTAAAACAGGTGGTGAGGGTGTGGCCACTAGTAGTGCAGGAAGGACACATGTAGAAGACAGCAGCAGAACTAGAAGCAGTGGGTTAGGGCAGCCAGTAGATCAGCATATACAGCAGCACAAGTTGGGGGGCATTGGATGGCTGTCATCACTTGGGGTGAATGCGTGCGTGCTGTGTTTGGGGTTTGCGCTGGGTGTGGCGACGCACAAGCACAGGAGGATGCGGCGTGGCTATGGCGGCCACCACTGGCAGCCGCAGCTGCAGCAAAACAGCATGAAGCTGTACTAGGCATGCATGGTCGAATTTGAAAAGACACCGTGCAGTTTTCCGTACACGTTGGCTGCTTATGCTGAGGAATACTGATAATTTGCTGCATGATACTTGCAATCTGGTGTCCTGCAATTCTTCTTACTGATCATGTTAATGTCTGAGCTGCAGTGCGCACTGGGGACTCACTCAGGGGAGGCCCTGATGATCAGGTTCAAGTTTGCAGCGGGGTGTTTGCTGCTGGACGTCACTTGGCTTGCTTCAGACATGTCCTGCTGTCTTCATCGTCACGTAATAGCGCCTCAAAGGCAACATAGACGTGCACACACGCGTGGCTCTGTGACCAGCCTCTGGCCCCAGCCTGGGTCTGCACTGAAGTACCAGCGGCTGCACTGAGGTAGTACCAGGCCGGGCTGTCCCGGGTTGTCGCTGCTGTGCGGGCGAGTTTCTGCAAGACTGTGCGGTGCAAGTTGAGTGCAATGTGATTGTTACCATGTTCAGGCTGACGTCTGCAGCGTGCCTGCATCTGTTGGCCTGCATTGCAGTGCAAGTGTGCCCCAGTAGACACAGAGTAACAGTTGTTCTAGGGTTTGCTGCCGTATACGTTGAGCCGTTGGACTTGGGCTGAGATTCATTTCATGCATTCGTTTCGTGTTGCGAAGTGCACGGTTGTATCGTGTTTGTGAACACAGCCCAAGCGCCAGGACAGCCCTTATCTGTGCCCGCAAGGCTGTGCGGCACAGCAGCAGGCATGGCTGCCGTGTTTCCTGATCCTATCCTGCGGTCTCGAGACGGAAAGCAAGAGTACGAGTTGAAGATTCGAGGCAGCAACACGCAGCTCTTCCAGGACTGGCTGGTCAGCAGCACAGATGAAGCAGTATGGGCCTTCTTTCAAAGCGTCTCAGACGGGCTAGCAGCTCTAGAACTGGACGACTACCACTTCAAGTTGTGCAACGGGCAGTTTAATAGGCAGACACGGGCGCAGAACAAAGAGTGGTACATTCAGATCTTTTATGGGGGCAGTTATGAGCGGGAGGGGCCGCTGCAGGTGTGGAAGCATATCCTGCTGCTGTCAGCCCTTTGCTATAAACGCGTCACCCGCACGTAGAGATGGCAACAAATGCTGCTGCTGCTACTGCTGCTGCTGTCGCCGTGTGCATCATGACAGTGACAACGCAAGACAGCATAGTAAATCGCGCTTGGCATCTAGCTGCCTGCACTGGACATGTGCACAGTTTTGAATGTGCCAGCTTCTAATGTGCACACCTTTTAATCTGCTGCTGCCAGCCCGGAACCCTTCCTTTATTCTGAAGCTTCACCCGCACGTTGACGTGGCAACAAGTGCGGCAGGACAGCAGCAGCATGCTGCACGCTGCTGCTGCTGCTGTCGCCGTGTGCAGGTCAACTCAAGACAGCAAAGTAATTGCGCTTGCTATCAAGCTGTCTGCACTGCACAGGTTCACAGCCGAATGCTCCTGCTTCATCTATCACAGTGACATATAGCGTCGCTGCTGTTTGCGTGCTGTGCTGCAGGTGTCGCGCTGCATGTCGTGTGACATGGACTGCCCTCTCATTTTAGGAGTGCTAGGAGAGGCAGCGGCAGCTCTGCAAGCAGCAGCAGCAGCAGCAGCACAGCCTGCAGAGGCAGCAGCAGCACCACCACAGCCTGCTGAGGCAGCAGCAGCAGCACCACAGCCTGCAGAGGCAGCAGCAGCAGCACAGCCTGAAGCAGCAGCAGCAGTAGCAGAGCCTGATGAGGCAGCAGCAACCAAAGCAGCAGGAGATGCAGCTGAGGTAGTGTCTGATGGTGCTGCTGGTAGTGCCACAGATGCTGATGGTGCGCAGCAGCAGCAGGAGGAGGAGGAGGAGAAACCTGCACCAGTGCAAGAAGTAGCAGCCCAGCAGCAGCAGCATCAGGGGCCTGTGAGTCGAGATTCACTGGTGAAGGAAACCGAGCACTGCAGGGTGTGGTGGGATGCAAAAGGTGCGCAGCACAAATCTGTGTTTGCAGTACACTGCTGATCAGCAGCAAGTTTCAGCTCGGGTTTCAGCAGCCAAGCAGCACTCGGAGCGCCTTGCTGGCTTCGACATGCAGCACCAGCAGCAGCAGCATCAGCAGCTCTGTCTGTCGTGTTGCTGACTGCACCGCAGCGTACCTGTCATCATTATGACCAACTGGGCGCTAGAACTGTCAAGCAGTACTGCTCTGACTGTTGTGCTGCTGCTGCTGCTGCTGTTCCCTGTGTTTTTTGGGCCTTCCTCTCTGCCCGCAGCACGGCCCATGTGGGTTGTCACACCCACGCAGCACCTGGAACGGCTGGCTGACCTGTCACAGCTGCAGCTGATCGACTTGTTCAGAACTGCTGCTGGTGTGGTGCAAGAGATGGGCTGCAGCAGCTTCAACACGATGATCTTGAACCACGGCGACAGCCGCAACCACGCGCACTTACACCTGAAGGTGCGGCTCTCTGCTGGGAGTGGTTTTGCTGATCAGCAACAACTCATGAGTTGTGCTTGCCGGCTTGCCAGCGACGTGCTGCTTGCACAGCAGTTTGTGTCACCACACGCAGCAATGTGAGGTTTCTTTGGCAACGTGTGGACAATGCCTTTCTATCCCTAGGCTTCCCAGACTGCATACTGTGAAGCCTTCAGCCAGTGGCGGCATACAGCAAGTTCATTGCGTAGCTGCACCGATGTATCTGTCACCTCACTGAAACCAGATATTTGTTCGTACATTCAAGGTCCAAGTGATAATCACCTATCGACTGCAGTGTCCCTGCCGCATCTCTCCGCAGGTGCGTGTGCAGGAGCGCGAGTTTGACACCGCATGTGCCAGGCTGCCGGCCCACCAGAAAGCTCAGCTGCAGACCATCAGGCGCTTCAGAGACAGCCTGCCACACGAAGCACGCGGCACGAGGGACGCCTTCTTGCTAAGGCAGCAGCAGCGGCGGCGGCAGCAGCAGTCAGGGCCGCAAGCGCAGAGGCAGCGGCAGCAGTGACGCGGGCCGTTCCTGTAACAGGGTTCAGAACCTGTTCTTGCGTCAGGTGACCGGTAACTGGGTACGCAAGTCTGTCAGCACACAGCTGCTATGTGCGGAGTATGGGTGTCGGCCAGTTGCGTGGCGTTGGTGCAAGTTGGTCTGCAGGTATTGGAACCGTCTTCTCAGTACCAGGTATTCCTTGTTGCGTGATGCTTTCCGAGAGGACCTGGCACATCCTGCCCAGCTACGGCCCAGTAGCCGTGACCAGTCATGGTGTTTTGAGGTTTTGCAAATGCTGCGCAAGTGTGTGCCTGATACTGCGCATGCAATAAGTGTTGCTGTTGCCGAGGGCAGATGGCAAGATGTTCCACAAATTGACGTTGCTCGTGTGCTACCAGGCTAGGAGGGATGCATGGTGGGTGTGGCCACATGATGCTGATCCCAGGCACAGCTCCGGCACTGCGGCTACGTACTGCCAGTGGATGTCCACTGATGTTGAACAGCCTGCGCCATACGTCAATGCATGCAGCCCCATCAACAATTTACATACAGCAGCCTTGGCCTGATTCAGAATATGTGTGCACCACTTGGAAGTAGCTAAAGGCCGGTGGACCCGTGTGCCAAGGTAGGACCGTTTGTGCCTGGGTGAGGTGTGCGGGGCAACATGTTGAGGATGAGAAACACGTCATGTTTGAGTGTTACTGGTATTATGACATACGTGAACGTTTCAAGCGGTTTTATCGGGGCACTGGTGGGCCCACCAACCCTGCATGTATGCAGCGTCCGTTGAATTTCCCGAACCAGGCTGCAGTGGCGCAGCTAGTCCACTTGATTGACAAGCGTCACCAAGAGCCGCTTGGTGATCCGATCTGGGATGATCTGCAAGATGAGATCTGGTAGTGCTGTTGGTACTGATTTTTCTTTGGTTGGTCAGGCCCCCACCAGCCCCCCAACCAGCCCATACTATGGCCCTTTCCCAACTATATCAGATTGTTTGCTCTCTCTCTGCCCAATGAGCCTGGCATTGGCTCCCCAAACGGGCGATGTTTCCTTCGTGGAACGTGATAGCAGCAGCATGTACATGGCTTGAATGGGTAATATGATGATGCGCAGCAGCATGTAGGCCAGGCAATGCAGCGCTTCAGAAATAGCCTGCTGCTTGCCATGCGCGTGCGCTGGGGGCGAAGGATGTTGCCGAGGCAGCGGCAGCAGTGACATCATCATGATGTCACGACGATGATCGTCGTTTGAATGTTTACAGGATGCAGCTGCAGCAGTGTTGACTGCACACAGTGAAGTCAGGGGGCCCAGCGGCTGGAAAAGCGTGAGTTAGACATGCGTCAGCTGTAACAGCAAGCAGCAATACTGATGTGGTGTCGGCTTGCAGGTGATGTAACGCAGCAGCCTGCTGCGTTACATGGCATCGGATGCCATAAAACGTTATGGTGGCGCATGGACTCGGCAAGTGAGCTGTAAAGAATGTAGCGGTACTTGAAGGCGCATGAACGCAAGTAAAGCAGATAAACTCCCCCCCCCTTTGCACACGTCGCTGGTGACACTGCTCATGCAAAATCTACAGGCTCATGCACACGCCACTGTCCGCACCACTGGCAAGCGTTGCTGTTGATGAATCCGGATGCACCACAAGTAGCAAGCGAAGCAATCCAAAAAAGCTTCCGGGGCGTTGACCTTCAGCTGTCCAGTGAAGCACGCAGGAGTGCATGCTAGCTCTGCGATACCTGAATAATTACCTGAAGGCAGCAAACGACACAGCAGCTGTGCCACGTGGCACCCAGCCTTTACAAAGTTTACTTGGTGATCAACAAAGCAGCCTGCATATGCATGGTGTTGCCTTGTAACCCCAGACCATGGCCTGGCCCGACCGTGTTGCTTGGGCCATTTTCAGAAGAGCATCAGCTACAACCGTTACCCGATCACCAACTCAGTGTTGCGGCAACCACTGGCCCAACTCATACTGGCTCCACCGTGGAGCTGGAAGCTCAGTGCCAGAGTGTGGGCCGTTCAGTATTACTTACCAGTCGTGCTGGGACAGCATCGGAGCCAGTGATGGGCCATGACCAGACGTAGTGACTATCTCATGCATGAAAGCAAGACGGGAGGCAGAACATGAACATGCAGCGCGCCACTGGCGTGACAGCAGATCCTGAGGGGCGCGGGGCCGATGGCGTTGATGCTATGGCTTAATGGGTAACATGATGATGATGAGCAGATCCTTACGCATCAAAGAATGATACCACCAAGAAGCAATGGTGCTGTTCAATAAGGCCTAAACGGCGTCAACCACTGCAACCACACATACAGCGACCTGCTTAGGATATAAGAGGCTGGCATTCATCTCAAATTAGCAAGCTATGCGCAGCGGCACTCATAGAAGAAGACTGATGGTACAAGCAGCCAATGCGTTGCAAGCCCTGTCTGGCAGAACATCAGAGTCAACACACGCACAGTACCCAACTACATCTGTGACCACACACACCATGATAAAAACAAGTGCATGTTCAGGCCCTGAAGCCCATGGCCAACCTCCCCCAAAGATCAACATGATCCGCTGCATTGTGTACAGACAGTTTACCCACAGTGCTGGTTCCACTCGCAGTAATGTTCAAACCACTGTGGCTTGTACCAGCATTTGCAGCAATCACCTTCCACAATATATACACCCTGCATACATGCAAGGGGCCTGCTGCACAGTTTCACCACAAAACACAGCAAGCGGCTACGCTCACAACATTTGCAATGCTGAATGCTGTCATGTTGCCGACTCACCCCTCCCCACCTGCCAGTGCCTTAAATGTGTGCCCAAAATGAACAGGCAAGCTGTGCCAGAGCCTGCCTCCTGCTGCTGCTGCTGTGCGTGCACAGATCAATGCTGAATGCTGCTGTGTTGCGGACTCGCCCCTTGCCACCTGCTCGTGCCTAGAACGAACAGGCAAGCTGTGCCAGAGCCTGCCTCAAGCTGCTGCTGCTGCTGCTGTGCTTGCACGACTCAATGCTGCGACTGCCGAGGCGATGCTGCTGTGCTGCCTGCCAGTACTGCCGCTGCTGGCGCTGCTGCTGCCACCACCTCTTCTAGCAGGTGCCGCACCTGCGACAAAGGAAGACAGAACAAGTACAGCAGAGAAAAGCAGTTGGTGATGGAGCTGCTGCAATTGAGCTGCATTGGGAGAAGGCAGGCTGGGCAGCAGCAGCCAAGCAGGTGCGGCACACCAGCTGACAATCGAGCGAACAAAGTCAGCTGGCTGACCCCCGGTGGTTGCAACTGCAGGTGCTGTGTAAGCAGGTACATTATCAACAACCAGTCAACACACGGTACAGGCCCGCGATCCAACAACATAGAATGCCAATGCGCACCCTGAACGCAACCACCCACCACACACAGCACACACTTACCACGCTCTTGCCCTTGATCAGGTTCACGCGCCGCAGCCGCTCATTCGCCAAGTGGCAATTGTCGCTGCTCTGCCCCATAGGGATCATCAGCGCAGGCGCCCCCAGCATCTTCTCAATAAGGCTGGCCACTGGCATGGTGCCCCCTTCGCGCACGTACAGCGGTGGCTCGCCCCACTCGCGTCGCACTGCACGTTCGGCCATTTGGAAGAGCTGGCTCTGCGGGTCTGCTTCCCACCAATCACCCACAGAATGCACCTGTTGGGGGCACAAACAGCAGCAGCAGCAGGTGATGCTAAGTCCAGAGTTACATGTGGGTCCAGTTTGCCGACTGCAAGTCACAATGCTCAGCCATCTGCAACAGCTGCCTCTGAGGGTCTGCCTCCCAACAAGCACCCACAGAGTGCACCTGCTGAACGCAAAACACAGTAGCAGCAGCAGCAGCAGCAGCAGCAACAGGTGGTGTTCAGTCCACAAAGCGCAGCGGTGGCTCTCCCCACTCGCGCCGCACTGCACGCTCAGCCATTTGGAACAGCTGGCTCTGCGGACCTGCCTCCCACCAGTCACCCACAGAGTGCACCTGTTGGGGCACACACAGCAGCAGCAGCAGGTGCAAAGTCCACAGACCGCAGGTTGACTTGCCAACTGCAAGTCACCATGTTCAGCCATCTGCAACAGCTGGCTCTGTGGGCCTGCCTCCCACCGATCGTTTACAAAGTGCACCTCTTTGTAAAAGACAAAGACGAAAAGACAGCGCCATAACACGCACAACCTGTCATTGGTTTCCTGCCAATTGGGATCAAGCATGCTCAGCATCAAATCTTGATCAATCCATCAATCAATCAAGTAGCTAAAAACTATCACCAAACTGCTGTGCAAGCCGCACACCTGCAGCTCCACCCTGTTGGCGCTCCACAGCAGCTTGAAGCGCTTCTCAATGTGCTGCTGCAGGCACTCAATCAGCGTCTGATGGTCCTGCTCAGGCACAAACCGCAGGCTGATCTTGCCAATTGGGATCAAGCACGCTCAGTATCAAATCTTGATCAATCCATCAATCAATCAAGTAGCTAAAACCTATCACCAAACTGCTGTGCAAGCCGCGCACCTGCAGCTCCACCCTGTTGGCGCTCCACAGCAGCTTGAAGCGCTTCTCAATGTGCTGCTGCAGGCACTCAATCAGCGTCTGATGGTCCTGCTCAGGCACAAACCGCAGGCTGATCTTGCCAACCGCCACCTTCGGAATCACACTAAACCGCGTGGGGCCAAAGCGGTAGCACGACCTGTCATCCGCACCACCAGCACCAGCATATGACGGCACTTCTGCAGCCCCGTGCTTTTCGGTATGTGTTACTGACACAACTGACGGCCACAAACTGCCGCATTCACCGCCAGAGTGACTGCCGTGAACGCAGCCACCTAGGCGGCCACCCTGCTGCTGCACTACAGTGAAGCTTCCACCTCCTGGGTTGCTGCTGCTGCGCTGCGCTACTGCCGCACTGTGTGCGTACTCGCGCAAGCCGCCCAACTTGTTACTGCTGCTGCTGGTGCTGCCGGCAGGCCCAGCGGTAGTAGCGCTGCTGTTACTAGTGGTTGTAGTGCGTATGTCTACTATGCTGAGGCTTGGGGAGCACCAGCGCTTGTTGAGCAGGTCGTAAGTGTTAGGGGGAGCAGTGAGCTCAGGCACACCGATAGCCTCCCTGCAGCGAGTGAGATTTGCAAATATGCATGCATCAAGTGAGCAGCGTGCACCAATATGTGTGACAGCACAGACCAAGGCAGACATGTATATACTGCAAGCCTCGGTGAACCCAAGCAGAGAACATCTCAACTATTCATTCACCAGTTTCTGCTAATTCTGCAGATTCTGCAAATTTTGCCATCCGCACCTGTAGCTCTGCATGGAGAACTCCTCGCTGTGCTGCAGCCCTTGCCAGGCCAGGTCCATTAGCTGAGGCCGCACATGGTTGCTGAAACCTGGCACGCTGATCTTGCCACCAGGGCCATGCAGCGCACCCAGCAGCTGCACAAGGTCGGCCATTGGCTCGCTGAACACGCCACCGTCGTTGCCGCTGTGCAGATCGCGCTCAGGCCCCGACACCTGCGGCAACATCACATACAAAACATGGCAGCAGTGCGTGTGATTGTGGCCGGCAACAGCAGCCATCGGCTCACTGAACACACCACTGTGCAAGTCACGTTCAGGGTCTGACACATGTATTCATGTACAGCAGTGCAGGACAGGTCGAGGAACCAGAGCAGTTCAACAGCAGTAGCCAGTTGTGGGGCAGCATTGCATGAAGCATCATTCCATGCTGTGCCTGCAGCAGCAGCAGGACAGCTCACCACCAGGCTTGCGGTAACAGCCTGCAGCACATGCGCGCACACCACTGACTGCTGCTGACATGGTGCTTGCTACATATCAGTACAGCAGTGACCGGTCAACTGTCGCTGCAGCAGCAGCAGCAGCAGCAGCGTAACTCACCACGAGGCTTGCGGTGACCATGCCGCGCATGCCGTACGTGAGGCAGGGCTTGTTCTCGCCCACCCACACCGTGTTGCTGATCACCACCAGCACCGCGTCGCTGAACCAGCCCAGGTTGTCTGCCACGCTCTCCTGGAAGCCGAGTGAGCCGTTCTCTTCTTCACCTTCAAACATGAAGGCCACGTTGATGGGCGCAGCGAGCCCGGCCATGCGCCAGCAGTCGAGCATCTCCTGCAGGGCAGGAGGTGGTGTACAGCAGCACAGTGGATGCAGAGTTCAGCACAACTGGTTTGTCGCTCTCTCCTGGAAGCCCAGCGAGCCGTCATCTTCTTCACCTTCAAACATGAAGGCCACGTTGATGGGCGCAGCCAGGCCGGCCATGCGCCAGCAGTCCAGCATCTCCTGCAAGGCAGGTGATGACACAGCACTTCAAATTGCAGAACGCTTGTGTCGGCAGTGCCTACCTCAGCTGCAGCATTTTATGCGAGAGTGAGCTTGTACTGCAGCAGAACAATATTCGTTGCTGGTGCCGCCAAACCAGCCGTCCGCAGGCAGTGCAGCGTGTACGGCACAAGGCACGTGTTGCAATCTAACTGTGCTTTTGTAGTCCCGCTTCAAGCAGCCCCACCTTGACTGCATAGATGAAGGCCAGCACGGGGCCCTTGTTGTCGCTGGTGCCGCGGCCACACAGGTAGCCGTCCACCGCTGTCATCTCAAAGGGGTTGGTCTTCCAGTCAGGCTCCTCGGCAGGCTGCAAGGCAGTCACCACAAGCACACAGCAGATGTGAGCAACCCCGACGCTTGATTGCTGTAAGCCAATGTAACCAAATGGGTCATGCGCGAAGCGCTTGGATGTGGCCTACTTACTACTAGCATGCCATCGCTTGGATGCTGTTGGCCAATGTAATCAAAGGGGTCATGAGATCAAAGGGGTTGGTCTTCCAGTCGGGCTCCTCGGCAGGCTGCAGGCAGTCACCACAAGCACACAGCAGATGTGAGCATGCTACCGCTTGAATGCTGTTAGTCAATGTAGTCCAAGGGGTCATGAGATCAAAGGAGTTGGTCTTCCAGTCAGGCTCCTCGGCAGGCTGCAAGCAACCACCACAAGCACAAGAACACAGCAGATGTGAGCATGCCGACGGTTAAGCTGCTATTCTAGCCAATGAGATCAATTGCAACGGGTCATGAAATCAGAGGGGTGTTGGGTGTTCCAATCGGGCTCCTTGGCAGGCTGCAGCACAACACAACGGCACAGAAACACAGCAGAGATGAGCAATGCATCTGCCGACTGCTGTTCTAACCAGAGTTCTGGAATCCAAGGGGTTGGTCTTCCAGTCAGGCTCCTCGGCAGGCTGCAGCACAAGACAACGGCACGGACACCGAGGATTGGAGCTTGACGTTACAGGTGGCACTCAAGCACTGCAAGCAGCCTTTGACAGGTGTTCACACAGCAGCAGCCAGATCCCAACAACAGAACACCAGTACACCAACCACAGGTTCCTCATATGCACCCAGCCACATCGTCCCACCTGCACATCGTAGTGGCCATAGAACGCCACAGTCAGGTAGGCAGGGTTGTGCAGCAAAATGGTATGCTGTGGTGCAGCAATGACAGCGCGTGCTGCTGCTGAAACACTTATGCCCTGCACCAACGTGTCCACACAGCACGCTCAGCCCCAACGACCCAGAACACCAACCTTATGTTCGCCATGTGCACCCAGCCACATCGTCCCACCTGCACATCGTAGTGGCCGTAGAACGCCACAGTCGGGTATGCAGGGTTGTGCCCCACACAACTCTCCCTAGATCAGGCATGACAGCTTCTCAATTCTGCTCACCTGCACATCGTAGTGGCCATAGAACGCCACGGTCGGGTAGGCAGGGTTGTGCCCCAGCCGCCCCAGCACCACCGGGTTCTTGCCCTCATACGGCTGGGCCATCTTCACCTCAGCACCCAGCGCTTCTAGCAGCCGCGACAGGTACTTGGCGCCTCGCAGGCACTCGTCGTGCAGCGCCTGCACTCAGAAAAGCAGCATATGCAAAGGTTCAGGAAAGATGCATAGAACTGCAGCAGCCTCTATATGTTTTGGTCAACTCAACATGCATGCAGCGCAAAACAAAGGCACCCAGCGCTTCTAGTAGCCGCGACAGGTACTTGGCGCAACGCAGACACTCATCGTGCAGCGCCTGCACGCAAACAATAGGCACAAAAGAAGATACCAGGGTCCAGTGTCGATATGCAGCGTATGAAAAAGCGCCCAGCGTCGACAGCAGCCGGGACAGGCACTTGATGCCACGCAGGCACTTGTCGTGCAGCGCCTGCACTCAGAAACAACAGCATATGCTGAGGTTCAATGGATCTGCATGCAGCACGGAGGCACCAGCGCCTCCAGCAGCCGCGACAGGTACTTGGCGCCACGCAGGCACTCATCGTGCAGCGCCTGCATGCACACAAAACACATGACATGCACAAAGGAAGATATTAGGATCCACTGTTTGTAATGCGGCAACTGAAGTAGCACCCAGAGCCTCCAGACAGCAGCCGCGGCAGGTACTTGGCGCCACGCAGGCACTCATCGTGCAGCGCCTGCATATACGAAGCAGGCACATAGAGCAAGCTGAGCATGAATGACTGATTGAGCGGGTCCCAACACCTAGAACCTGGATAGGTGTGTGGCATTGCATGCACTCGTCATGCTGCGCTTCACACACATTAAACAGCAGATGCCACGTTCTACGGGACAGATAGCCGCGAAGGGCGCAACCGCGTCATAGTTCCATGCAACAATTCGTAAAAAAGCGCCTGCAAAACGTCACCGCACGTCTGTGGCACAGCAGAACCCCCAGGACTGTATAGCATACTGCGTCTCAAGCAACCCGCAAAACACAATCGCCCCGCAAGCAGAAGACCCACCTTGTTAGCGCTGACGGTGCGAATGGCAACAAACTCCTTCAGCGCCCGCACCAGCTGCTGGTCCTGAGATCCACATGCAAGGCATTGGACGCCAGCAGCAGCAGCGGCAGCCGCCGCCATAAGCTCGTTCGGCAAGGGGCTAGGCGTCCGCACCACGCCTCCATCCGACGCTGCTGCTGCTGCTGCTGCTGCAGCTCTGGGGCTGCCCGCTGTGATGTTTGCTAAGCTAGCTGCTGCTGCAGCCGCGATGCTACCTCTGCTCGGCGTGCCAGTGGTGCTGCTGCTGCAGCAGCCGGCGTCACGCAGCCGTGCACACCACACGCCGCGTTTCCGCTGCTGGTCATTACTCAGCAGCTCAACACCTAGCACCTTGCCGCTGCCTTCGCTCAGCAGCTGCTGCCCCTGCTGCTGCCCACACCCTAGCTGCCCAAACCCTGCCATGAACTGGCCAGCAAGCCCCGAAGGTGACAGCGGGGATAGCGGAGGCGACGGCCCCGAGAGCTGCCGCTGGATCTGCAGCTGCGTTTGCAACTCCCCAGAGCCCCCGCGCGCTGCTGCTGCTGCGCCTGCTGCACTCGAAAGCAAGCTGCTGCTGTGACTGAGTGAGGCCACACTCCCGGGGAAGCTAAGTGCTTGGAACGGATTGAAACTCGTGTTGCTGGCTTCAAACTGCCGCAACCGCGGGAGATCTTGCCACATCTCCATCATGAGATTATTGCCGTGCAGCTGCTGCATCTGCCCTGACATGAGCTGCTCAGTGAGATCTGCTAGATACACGTCATCCATGTGCCACAGCCGGATTGATGCGTCGCTGTAGCCACCGACAACGTGGTGGCTGGAGATGGCGACGACGAGTGCTGCTGTAGCGGGTGCTGCATGCCGCTGCCGCTGCCGGCGCTGCTGCCGCGGCCGCTGCTTGTGCTGCGAGCCGGACTGCCGCTGCTGCTGCTGCTGCTGCCGAGGCGTCTGCGGCTGCTGCTGCTGCAGCTGCTGTTGTTGCTCAGGGTTCACCCAGCCACTGAAGCTGCTGTGACCTGTCCTGCAGCGCAGATCACCCAGCCTAACCCGTGCTTCAGCAACACCATCGGCATGTGCTGCTGCATCCCCATTTTGCTGCTGCTGCTGCTGCTGCTCATCTACAGCAGGGCCGTCTCCTGCAAAGCCTACTACGGCCTCAGGCGCTGCTGCTGCTGCTGATGTCGCCGGAGAGGGTGCTCGGGGCACAGGGCTCTTCACCGCTCTGCCGCCTGCAAGCTGCGCTGACAGCAAGCCACCTGCAGCCTGCGAGCTGCTGCCGCCACCGCTGTCTTTGCCTGCAGCTGCTGCTGTTGTTGTCGCCGATGACAGCAATGCAGCTGCTGCTGCCGCTGCTGACGGTGCCTGCGGACCATCACCCGGCTGCTGCTGATGATGATGCTGATGATGATGCGGGTGCTGATCCAACCCGTCAAGCCATGGGCTGCTACCAGGGCCCCACTCCATTGTCGGCGCACAGATGGTCAGCACTCGCAGACACGTCCAGTTGCTACCCCACACGCGCACTGTACCGTCAGCAGATGCCGACGCAACCAGCACTGGTGCAGCCATCACACCAGGTGCTGGGCTCGGCGTCCTCGCTGCTGCTGCGGCTGCAGCTGCTGCTGAGTTCATATCAGCGGGGTTCAGGCCAGCTGCTAAACCGCTGTAGGCACGTGCCAGGTCACTGGTGGTGCCGCCAGATTTGCTGAGGCCGAGTGCATCTAAGTGCACCACGTCATCTTTGTGACCAATGAGGGTGCGGCGGCACATGAAGTCCAGGTCTAGGTCCCACACCCTGCATACAACACCAATGCAAGCGCAAGCAGAACGGCAAAGTGTGTCACATCACTTGAGCACGGTCGACACAGAAGTGTTAAGAACTGCACGGCTTCTGCAGGCAACAGAGGCAGTACTGGGTATGTGCTGGAGGCTTGTTAAATGCCGCAACAACATGTGATCCCAAACTGCTGCATGGACTGCTGCCACCACTGACTCAGACGAGCGAGTCAACCGGCACGTATGTCACCCCATCAGAGGAATTCACACAACGCACCTGATGGTGTTGTCCCTAGAACCGCTGAGCAGCATGTTGCCGACTGCCAGCAGGCACAGCACGCTGCCCCTGTGCCCCCGCAGCACCCGCACCAGCTCCAGGTCACTCGCGCGCCACACACGCACAGTGGTGTCACCACCTGCGTTTCAAGACAAACAGCGACAACAATGGGGTGTTTGCAAACAGCAGATGTCACAAGATGATTGAGACACCATCGGCGTACCACACACACGCAGTGATGTCAACTCCTGGTAGAACCCCCAGCACAGCGTGATGTCTCCTTTGAAATGTGCAAAATATCATTGCGGCCAGGGCTCTTTCGCTGAAGCAAGCACCCTGGAATCAGCTACAGAAACATGGCAGTCAAGTCACGCCTGCGGGACCTGTGGTGCGCGAAACAAGAGCTCGCAGCGTTCTACAAGCACCCGCACAATCGAAAGACAAGGTTGCGGTCGTTATGCAAAACACCGCCGTTCTCTCATATGCGCGTTGCTGCAGCCGCATTGACGCAGATGCACCCCACCTGCACTGCAGATGTAGCTGCCGCACGCCACCAGGTCATTCACAGGTCCCACATGCCCCGAAGACGGGTCAGTCTGTGCATCAGGCTGCCTCACTGAACCAGCCACGCCAGGGCCTGAGGCCCGCGGGCTGAAGGGGACACCTGCTGTGCCCGCTGCCTCTGCTGCTGCAGCCGCATTGATGGGTAGGTACTTCTTGACTGTGGTGTCCTGGTGGCCCACGTATATGGTGCCGTCACCAGTCACCTGCAGACATTGAATGAATGCGCGACCAGATTAGATCACCAAGTAGGTCAGATCACCAAGACGGCTGCTCCAGCATGTGCTGCAGTGACGCTGAAGATAAGGCAGAGTGATAAATGCACACCTGCAACTGGACTTAAGTGCACCAAACAAGCCGACAGCAGCCGACACGTAAGCAACCTCATTCCTTATACACCAAACTTCAACAACCGAGCCAACTCGACACCCCAACCAAACCTACCAGCATGGAGTGGATCGCACTGCTGTAGAAGCTCGTGCAAATCTTGGCCAGGCACGCATACACCCAAACACCTTGTACTGCCTAACATCACACATTGTACTGCCTAACATCACACATTGTACTGCATAACATCACACATTGTACTGCCTAAACATAACACCTTGTGCTGCCTAACAGCAGCCCCCACGCACAGCCCTCCTCAGCACACAACCCCAAGCCCCAGCCAAACCTAGCAGCATGGAGGGAAGTGCACCGCTGTCGAAGCTCGTACGGATCTTGGCCAGGCACACGGAGCTCTGCGTATCCCACACCCTGTACTGCCGAACATCACACCTTTTACTGCCTAACATCACACCTTTTACTGCCTAACATCACACCTTGTACTGCCTAACATCACACCTTGTACTGCCTAACATCACACCTTGTACTGCCTAACACCACACCTTGTGCTGCCTAACAGCCCCCACGCACACCCCTGCCCAGCCACACCTACCAGCATGGAGCGAATTGCACCACTGTAGAAACTGGGGCAGGTCTTGGCCAGGCACACGAAGCTCTGCGTGTCCCACACCCTGTACTGCCTAACATCACACCTTGTACTGCCTAACATCACACCTTGTACGGCCTCACAGCAACCCCCACGCACACCCCTCCCCAGCACACAATCCCCAGCCCCAGCCACACCTACCAGCATGGAGCGGATTGCACCGCTGTAGAAGCTTGTGCGGATCTTAGCCAGGCACACGAAACTCTGCGTATCCCACACTCGCACTGCCCCCCCAGCCGCAGTGAACAGCAGCCGCCCTCCGAGCAGCTGCAGCTGCGTCACTGGCTTGCTGTGGCCCCTGATGACAGCCACGCACGCCATGTCTGCCATGTCCCAGGCGCGTACGGTTGCGTCTGTGCTGCTGCTGTAGAGGCGTCCACTGGGCTCATCGGCCACGAGGGCAAGCACTGCTTTGGTGTGGCCAGTCAGCAGGTGCTCCTCTTCCATGCTAACAGTCTCAGGCTCTGCATCAGGGTCAGAAGGGTTAAGTCGACAGCTCATAGTTTGAATGCAAGTACAGGAGCAAGCAGAGTGAGGAGCATGAGATATTTAAGCCGTAACCATGCAGAGACCTGTGGCCAGTCAGCAGGTGCTTCTCTTCCATGCTGACAGTCTCAGGCTCTAGGGGAGGAAACGGCAGGTTCGAATGCGAGTAGAGCAGCAAGAAGTGTGGGGAGCATGATACATTCAAGCCGCTACTGGATTATACAATGACCTGTGGCCAGTCAGCAGGTGCTCCTCTTCCATGCTGACAGTCTCAGGCTCTAGGGGGGAATTGCCGGCAGACTTGGATGCAGGTAGAGGAGCAAGTGGTGTGAGCAGCATGATGCATTGAAGCCGCTACAATATGATGACCTGTGGCCAGTCAGCAGGTGCTCCTCTTCCATGCTGACAGTCTCAGGCTCTGCATGAGTCAGAAGGGTTAAATCGACAGCTCACAATCAGACAGATTGGGCCAGAGGGTCGCTTGCAGAAATGACTGTGACACCGTTTGCAATATATTACACCTGTGCCAATGCCGCGCATGACTCCATCAACTAAACCAAACCAAACCAACTGTTGCCTGCAAAGCACTACGCTATTCGCACACTCCCCATGGCTGAATGAGTGCGCAAGAAGAACAGTACAAGCAGCTCACCTGCACCACCCTTGCCGAGCCCCAAAAGCCCGTCCATGAAGCTCCCAGCTGCATCTGCTGCTGCTGCCCCCTCCCCCATCGCGCTGCTGAGGCCTTTGAATGGCGACTGCGCAAAGGGGTCAGCAGCACTTGCACCCTGCTGGCTCATGCGCTGCTGCTGCTGCTGCCCGTTCCTACGTGCCACCCATGCCCTGCTCTTGGCATGCATGCCTTGAGCAATTGATGCTAGGCAGCTTGACACCTGCAGAACACACCAGGCGCCAGCAGCAGCATACACAGCATGTGTATGTTGCCATGCATCAGTAAGGAGAGAAGGACAACGCAGTGTCAGATCCAACGCCCGGCCACCAACGCAGGCCTTGGCAAACTGACGGCTCTGCCTTATGTCAGTGGCGAGGGGTGTGCATCAAGGGCCTAGCTGGAGGCTGCACCGTTGCGTTGACATGTGTCGGTTGCCACTTCAGAAGACACCACTACACACTTGTCACACAGGGGCTGTTGTTCTGGGGTTCGGCCACCATCGAGTGACAGTCTGAGCTGAGCTGTTCGCAGCATCCTTTGTACAGCTGGTGTGCGTTGCGGCGTAGCCGCTCGAAAACACCTTGCAAACCCTTCTCCTCTAATCTTCTTCTACCACTGAACGCACCTCCTGCAGGCGAGGGTCAGGCACCCGGCTGAGCGACACGCTGCTCTGCAGCATGCTCAGGAAGCCGCCCTTCTCACGAGTGACGCACAGCACAGTGTTCTTGGGCACACACACCTGCCAGCAGCAGCAGTACCAGAAGCAGAAGCAATAACAACACATCAGCGCACGCATCTGATATAAGGATGCTACATTCAGCACAATACATATGCGAGCGTAAGGTGCTGTGGAGCCCAATTCACCCGCCAGAGCCGACAAAGGGTGCACCCAGCCTACTGCCGCAACAACGGCACGCATCCTCTAGCAACCAGAGCTATCCCACTTGCATTCTGTGTCTCCCTCCAACAAGCAGCACATCCAGGAATCTGCTGCGCGCCAGCAGCCATCTCACCCAGTCGGTGGTCGAGCCAGTGATCGGCTCTGACGCCACAAACGCCACATGCGCACCCCGCTCCCTGTAGCTAATGTTGTAGCTGGCCTCACACAGCACGCTGCTGCCAACCAAGTTGTTTGCGCCACACACGGTGCAGCCATCCTCGCCAGCAAGGCCACCCGCAGCACCTGTGCCTGCAGGAGGAGTCAGCGCTTCATCATCTGCACTGCCGCTGTCACCAGCTGTGCCGTTTGCTGCTGCTGCGCCGCACCCTGCTGCAGGGCTGCACGTATGCTGCTGCGAGGTCTGCTGCTGCTGCTGCTCTTGGCGGTCGAATGACGCGCCTTCTGCGTAGTACAGCGTGGCAGCTGATTCGCTGTCTGGCCGTACAAAGCGCGTGGCGATGAGGGTTGAGCCGTCGCTGACAACAAAGTTGAGTAGCGAGATGTCGCGCACACCCATGGCGTCCTGCACCTCACAGATAGTTGAGATAGCAGCCTGCAGAAGCAGCATGAGGGGCGGCAACATGCAAACGCAGCGGCAGAGCGAGCACGCATGGCAGCCAAGCACGCTGTAGCCAGCTGCAGGAATATGCCGCTGGTGGCCAGGCAAAACAATGTCAGGAAGCACTAATGACATCAACACCAGCAACGCCCTAGGCAATGCCTTGTAAGCATACCGCACATCCCTGGGTCTGGCCCCCTGCCTGCATTCTGCTGAATACAAAGCGCAAGAGCTGACACCCAGCAGTCACCAAACGCTCCCTAGCACCAGCTACCCTAACGCTAGCTAGCACGTGCCGCGCTGCTGCCGCACCTGCATGGCATTCACGAGCACATCTGGGCTCTGCTGCTGCACCAGGTCCGGCAGGTGGTTTAGGAACACTGCAAACGACACCGCAGAGTCCGAGTGGAAGCTCTGGATGCTGTTGTATGCAGCGTCTGACAGCTGCTCCAGCAGTCGCCGCTTAATCTTGGAAAAGCCGCCTACGACTCCGTTGTGCATCCAAAGGTACCTTCCCCACTGAAAGGGGTGGCAGTTCTGCTCGCTCACTGGCATGCCTGGATAGGCTGCGCGCACGTGCGCAAACACCAGCGGAGACACAATCTTGCAGGACAGACGCGCCAGGTTTTCGTTGTTCCTGCAAGGGCGCGGTGTAGTCACACGACATTGTGAAAAGGCAGCAAGACGTTGTGGAAAGGCAGCAACATGCAAGACAGGAGTTGGGTATGTTGAATACGCCACAATCCAAGAGTCTGCCAGTGCTGCTGCAGATGCGGCAGCTGTGGCCTGCAACAAGGAGTGCAGCCACTGCTTGCGATCACATGTGCGGTCCGTCGGCTTCGCTGATGTGCGTGAGCAGCGCACATTACTGCTGCATGCATGCCACTGCCTAAGAATAGCTGCCGTATCCTCTGCCACCGCCGCTGCTGCACCCGCTGCAGGTGATTGTGCCGCCTCTCGTGGTAGCTGCTGCTTCATGTCACGCACCATGCAGGCGTGATGCTCTTGTACATGCATGGCGTTGGGTCGCTTGCACGCAGCTCGTCTGAAGTGTACCAGCCAATGCCGAATCCATCACCATTGAGGTTTCCAAAGCCTAGGTGGTTGGGCAGTGAAGGGTCCTGCAAGCGCTCGCGTGCATCGTACGACTGCTTGATGATTGACCGGTCAGGCCCTGCACATGCACACAGACGCCAACAGCAGACAGCATAGCTGGATGATGCGATGCGCTCAGCTGCAAGTAACACGTTGATCGACTTTTATAAGGCAGCTGTACGACATGCAGATTGCAGCAGGATCCCTGCCTGCAGGTTACCACTCAGCACCCACGCCACGCCGCTGCCAGGACCGGGAGTGTATGATGCATGACACGCCAGCTGCCGTCGGCACCTACTACATATAGTGCTGTCGGCTGTTGTCATCCTCAGCACAGGCTCTGTGGGACACATATGCCAGACAAGCGATGCATATGCATGCTAGACGCACACGGTGCTACTGCTGATGCTGACCAATATCGTGCTGATGTGCTGGCCACTCACACAGCACAACATCTGCTATAAGCCTTGCAGGCCCGATGTAGGCCATAAGCCGGCACATGGCGCCAGGTTATCGCCAGCGCTGCGCCAGCCAGCTGTTCCTGCAAGCGCTGCTGGTGGTGAACTTCAATTGCTGCGCAGCTGCAGCGCTTTGAGCGCCCTTCAGCGTCCAGCAAGACACGCAAGGAAAAGGTTCCAGCCCATGCGGCTGCCCTATTCTAGTGCATCAGTGCATGACTTCAAAACAGCAAAGCAGCAACACACATGCAAGGTTGCAGGTCAATTGCTGCCTAGCTGCTGCGCCTGCCATGCAGCTTCGAGCGCAAGAGTTTGAAAGCTGCCATGCGATACTCAACGACGCTACACAAGGGCAAACTGTGCATGCTGGTGGTGCTTGCTGTGGCGTGTTGCTGCTGGTTGCTGCTGACAGACCTGCAGCCGATACCAAGTTTAGCACTGCTTACCGACGTGTGCAAGGTCCTGAGAGAACCAATGGTACGCTAGACCTGCGTTGATTCTGCAAGAGAGTTCGGGTAATCAAGGAAACGTGCACCGACGACACTGGCTTCCGCTCCCCAAGCGTGACTGCTGACCAGAATATGCTGACTACAGTTATTGATGCGCTTGAGTCACTGCGATCGGTCGTGCCCTGGCAGATCGGCCATCAACGCTGCTGTCACCTGCTCTAGGTCTTAGACCTGTTCCAGTGAGAGCGTCGCATACTCTGGACACAATTCGAAGTACTTTGAATTCGTTACTTACCGCAATAGGCACCAACTGAAAGGCAGGCTGCGGGCTGCATGTATGCGAAACCCTGGAACCGTGGGCATGCTTTGCATTTGTGTAAATCGGCAGCAACTGTTCTTTCAGAGAAACACAACTGCAGAAATGACAACGTAGTGTTGAATGCGATAACTGGCATTTGCTAAGGGCAGGGCTACTGCAGGCTGTACACCATGCTGGCCCAGCCAGCACCATCAGGGTCAATTGCAGGTCAAACAGCAGCCCTCTCAGGCCCTGGTGTCCCACGCTTTTCATAGTTCTCGCCCGGTACTACCAAAGCGGACACATATACTGCACTTTTACATGGTTGAGCACATCCCAACATGCTTCAGCATCGCTTGAAACCCGCGAGAAATACTGGCTGGAGGCATGCACATGATGGTATTCCTGCAGGTGTGTACACAAAGAATGTTGTGTACCGGGAGGTGTTCTGAGTAGGACTGGGCGCAGCTGTCTTGCCAACACTCACAAGTTGCCACCAACGGCTTGGTGTGGCATTCATAGGGTGTGTAATCACGTACATAAAGTCAGCAGTGGCCCTTGAGTAATGGTAATGGCAACTCAATGGTCTATGCACCAAAGATTAACAAAGGTAGCCGCGTGACGCGGGTACTGGGTCCAGCTAGTACCACTTGTAGCACAGTGGAACAAGTGGAACTTCAGCGGGTCGGGCTGCATGCAAACATGTCAGGCTGATGATCGTTATTGCTTCACTTTTTAATGTTTGGTTTTTCAAAAGTCTTGCATCACGACTTCTCTTCGTTGCCATGCACTGCGACACGGCAAACTGCGCACCCTTTATTAGCGGAGCAGGGGTCCCCGTGAGACATAACAAGCTGACGAGCTGAACCTCCTGGTCAGCAGTGTGCGTCGCATACATCAGTGATGTTTACTCGTCAGATGTATGCTATTAACGACAGCTCAGTGCTGTCGTTTGACTGTATTTGTGCCCTGAGCACCACTCTATCCTGCAGTATGCGACAAAACTAGTTCGTTTGCGGCCTCTTCCACCAACTTGTGCTCTTTTGTTCGCCACGGCAGCATGCAATGAGTTCTTTTGATAAGATTGCAGACCGACTGGTGCAAGAAGACATAGATCGGTATGAAAGGGGTAAAGTCCCCATCAAGGGTCACAGGGCAATGGCCAGGGCAGTGCCCAGGGGGGGCTCACTGGCTAGCAACAACAGGCGACCCAAGAAACAGCGATGCAGCAGTAAACTGTCAGCTGATCCTGAGGCCATGCTACAGCTTGTGCAGGAAGATATAGCCGCTTACAGCAGTGGCTGTTTGCCTGAAAGATCTTAGCTGCTGGCTGCAGCAGTTACAGCTTCTGCCCCTGCGCTGGGCAGCATGGCAGCACCATCCGCACGCAGCAGCGGCAGCAGCAGCAGCAGCAGCAAGACAGTGCAAGCTGGTCTGAACCTGAGGATGAGATGCAGGAGCTGGTGCAGGCAGATATCAGAAGGCATCAGCGGGGTAAGTAAACGTGCACGTGTCAGTGAAGTAGTTTGTGTTCAGCACCGCATGCCTGCTATGCCGTGCATGCGCTGACATGCTCTGCAACGCTGCCGCTTGTTTGCCTTGCAGAAGCTAACAAGATACAAGGGCGTGCCTGGGGATCAGATGATGCTGCTTTTGCTGCGCTAGGTGCACGCTGTGTGGCGCTCCAGGCAGTGCCCGAGCACGGCAAGTGCCAGTGGGCAGGGTGCAGCCGCCATGCAGTCGTCCAGTGTTCAGATTGCAAGCTTGGTGGTGTGCTGCTGTGCCCTCAGCATGACTCAGAGCAGCACCACTTTGCGCACGAGCATCGGAGAGCAGCACTGACTAGCGGCTTCAAGCAGCCCCTGCGGCCAACGCAGCAGTATGCAGATGGGCAAGCGCAACGCCAGCAGCAGCAGCAGCAGCAGCAGCCAGGTGTGCATGAGCAGCAGCAGCGGCCAAGTGTGCATGAGCAGCAGCAGCAGCAGCCAGGTGTGCATGAGCAGCAGCAAGCAGGTGGGCAGCATGCGTCCTGGCCAGATGTGGTGAAGGTGTATAACCTTCCGCCCAGCAAGCCATACAGCTGTGCAGATGACAGCAGCACCAAGCACTGGGTGCTGCAGGAAGATTATGTGCAGGAGCAGCGCAAGCCGCTTATTGTGGTGGGGCAGTCAGGTGAGAGCAGGGCTGCTGGTTGAGCAGCAGGGCATTTCTTGTTAGCAAAAAAATGACGAGAAGAGGTTGCACGTTGCATGTGACACTGGGCAGCACACTAGCACGGGAGGAAGCACATGCATGATAAAGGTGATGCCCTGAGGCTTGTGTCTCAAGGCACATCGTCCGGCTCACAGGCTATGCTGCTGAAACGTGCAGGAAGGTTCGACTTCTACAAAGCCTTCTACCGCTGCAGCACCTGCAACGCTGGACACTGGCAAAACTGGGAGGACTTCCTGCAGCTTGGGCTGCACCCTGCCTCCCTGAACCCTGCCAACCAGACATATGTCACCGAGGCGCAGCTGCAGCGCATGCGTGCAACAGCGCGGCATACAGTGTGCAGCAGCAGGGCAACAGCGAGAATCATTGACGGGGTTGGTGCAACGGTGTACGGCCAGGTGGGTTTACCTGCGATGTAAACATGCAAGCAGCTTGCTGTCGTGCCTGCCATTGTATTGGCATGTGATGCTGAAGGCAGGTCTGTTGCACAGCTGTTGTGTTTGAACAGCTGTTTGCGTCGTGCGTGGATGAGCATGCTGTCTTCAAAGTTGTGTGCTGCAATGTTGCTGTTGGTGTGCTGCCTGCAGGTCCGCACGGTGAACCCAGAGACGCTCAATAACGCCTATGTGCTGTGGAGGCGGGTGCAGCACCACCTGGAGCTGTGCCAGGGGCAGGAGCGTGACACATGCCCCGCATGCGCTGATAACCTGCACTCTGCCCATGCTGATGGCAACCACAAGTTGTGGGTTCAGGATGGCCAGCAAGTCAACCGCGACAGCTGGTACAAGGATCAGAAGGGAGCCATCTTTGTTGATGACAGGCAAGTGCTCACAAAACGCTGGTTGCCGACTGCTTTGTTTACTAGTGCAAGCAGCTGTGCGGCCCTGCCGTTGACCGGTAAGAATGCAGGCATGGTGCAGTCCGGCATTTACACGGTATCCAGTCAGGCACTATGCGGCGTGGGACTTGAAATGTGCAAGAATGGCAGCTATGTTGTCTTTCCTTGCGCTAGCAGCACTCTAATCCCTTGCTTTTCAGGTAGTTCATCAAATATCTCCTGCCACCCTTCACTCTGCATTCTTTGCCCCAGGGAGGTGGTGCAGATGATGGAGCTTGTGCAAGCTGCAGGCGGAAAGGACTCTCAGAGCCAGGCCAAGCTCTGCGGCCGCAGCAGCTTCCATGCAGCTGGCGACCGGGCCACACCCACGCCTGGGAGGCTGCTCAGCGGCCGCTTCATCCTAGGCTGCTCACACCTGCTGATTCTGCGTGCGGCCAACATGCCAGCCAAGTTCGGTGGCGAGCGCTACGCTTACGCCATGCTCATGGCTGCTGGTGCGTGCCGTGCATACTTGCACATGGCGGATGATTATGTAAAGCTGCATGCGGTCAGCACCCCATGCCTAAGGCCTCTAACACAACTTACAGTGTGCCACTGTTGATGTATGTGTGTGTGTGTGTGTTTTGCTGTCCCTCTGTGCTCACAGTGATGGTGCAGCGCAAGGCGCGCTTCTTCTTTGGGGATTTGGCATGCAAGTGGTACCCATACTTCCTCAACCTGGCAGAGAAGATTCAGCTGCTGCAAGAGGAACGGCCTGGTGACGTATCTGCTGGGACACCCAAGCACCAGCTGCTGACACCCGAGGACATCAGCAGCTTGCGGGCAGTGACGTCTGCAGTGCACTCACTCACGCACGTCTGGTACTGCCAGGTGCGGCTATTGTGCATTTGGCTGCGCTGGTGGAACAAAGCAGTAGCATCATGGTTACCTGTCAGCAAGTCAGCAACCCCGCACTGCTTGCAACACTGCGTGGCGCAGCAATCAGGTTGATTGTATGTGCTGCCAACCGCAGGTGAAGTATGGCCCCGAGTTCCAGACAGGTGTTGGTCTGGAGAATGGGGAGTTCACAGAGCTGATCAACGCCTTCCTTAGCGAGCGCGGCAGCGCTGTGCGCAGCATGAGCATCGGCAGTGAGTGGCAGTTAACAGATGATGATGTAGTACTTTAACATGACCAACTGATGCTGCAAGTGCCATGCCAGTTGTGCTTACCTTGTGTCTGCTACTGCTCTTCTGCCTGGCCATGTGCGCCTTTACAGTATAAAAAGTGCTGCAAACAAAGCACATAGAAAGAAAGTGTTGAGGTCAATGACTAGACTAGATGTAGTAGCCTCAGGCGCGGAACAGGCGCTTGCGTTGTGTCGCGGCGTGCCACTATCAATGTATCTGTGCAGTGCGTGTAGCAACGATGTCTGGCTGGGCAGTGACAGGCATTGTTGACCTATAGCAATGTGTCTGCTTCAAGGCTGTTCTGGCAAAATCATATGCTGGTATGTTGGAACCTTCAGCTCACATTTCTTGTGGCCGCCGCATTGCAGGGAGCACTGACTTCCTCACAGAGCTGGCCATGGACTGGAACTGGGACAAGATCGCTGCACTCGCAAGCTACATACTGAGCAGGTGCGTGCTGCTAAGAGCAAACCACCTGACACACATGTCAGCAGCTTAATGCAAGCATGCAACAGTTGCCCTGGTCTGCTGGCAGCTGCAGCTGCAGCATTGCGCATGGTAGTAGTGCCTCGCAGCATTGTGCAGTTGTGTAGCATTACATGATGTTTGCCTGTTTGCAGATCGCATGCGTGAATTTGGTTAAGCATTTTATCGCCTGGTGGCTGACAGTAGCGCAATACATGTTTGGGGCTTGTACATGCTCGCAGGTACAAGAGCGCTGCCAGCAAGCTGGGTGAGGCAACAGCAGAGTGGCAGAAGCAGCGGCTGGAGGTGCAGAAGCGCTACCAAGTGCAGCTGACAGACGCTGCTCTGGATGGCATTGGCAGGGATGTGCTTGCTGCAGCCGAAGGTGCGCTGTTGGGCTTTCGCAGGCGGCGCCTTTGCTGTGCGACTTGACATGGAGTGACGCGCAGAGATCGATCATGAGATCGATCATCAATGTGTGGAGGTTCTGGAGCTCGCCCTCACTGCTGCAACGCTCCCTGTTATCGTGATGACCCTGTTGGTTGTTGTGCTTGTCTGCTCCTGTGTCATGCAGGCCAATGGCAGCGCAGCTCGCGGCGCCTGACGCCCAGCGGGCAGTATGTCAAGCTCATCCTCAGCATTCAGGAGGCAGGGGCCCTGGCTGACCTGCTGTCTTGCTTTGATGCAGCAGATGTTGTGCTGGCATCAGCCACACTCGCTGATGTACAGGCGCTAGTTGCGAAGCTCAAGGAGCAGCTGCCCAAGCTTGAAGCAGAGTGAGTAGGCACAGATCATGCAAGGATGCTGTTAGTTGTCGGCTTGCATGATGTTGTGCTTTGTGAGTCGGTTGCATTGGAGCAGTAACATCTGCAGGGGTTTGTGTGCCAAGCAGTACATGAGCACGCCCGTGCATTGTGTGCATCCATGATGCACTCGTGCCACCGCCGCCTTGCAGCAGCGCCATCGTACAGCAGGCCACTTGCTCTCTCTGCCATTCCACTGCCCTGATGTGCAGTGTAAAACGCCTTCACAAGCAGTTGCTGCCGATGGCAGCGCGCGCTATGCCCAGCGATGCCACCCAGGGCACTGCTGCAGGTGCAGCAGCTGGCACGCAGCAGCAGGCAGTGCTGCAGGACTCTGGTGAAGGTGTGACATCGCTGGCGACAGCAGTGCTGGAAGAGCTGCAGGGGCTGCTGCCACGGCTGTTAGGTTTGGATGATGGGGAGGCAAACCTGCGGGATGGGCTGCTTTTGCTTGCCAAAGATGTTGCGGCAGCACACAGCAAGCTGCGGTGCTTGGCAGTTGTGGCTAACACCCCTGCAGGAGAGGCAGCATGGAAGCAGGAGCTTGCTGAGTTCACACTGTGCGACTATGAGGATGACATGGAGGCGCATCACCTGCTGCTGTGCAAATGGAGCGCCAAGTTCTCAGGTGTGTGGGTTGTGTTTGTGGCTGGGGCAGTGTGTGGTTGGGGTCCAGAGCGGCATGAGGCTTGCGTCAATTTGTGCTTTATGTGATGTAGGCGGCACGGTGAGAGGCGGTTTTGCTGGCAGTGGAAGAGACGGGTCAACAGTAGCGCCATGGATGAAACGTGTTCCAGCCTTTCACATATGTAACAGCAACCTTACTCGCAGAAGTGCCTAAGTTGCACAGTTAGGCTTTAGTGTGCCTTTTGTCAACCGCCAACTCCCTGAGCTGCGCCGCTGCTTTTCCTGCAGTTGGCGGGCTCACCACCAAGGAGGCCAAAGCCGTTCGGGAGCGCATCACTGGCCTGAAGAGCACCCTGCGCGGCACGATCGTCAAGTACAACACACTGCGCAGCCACGGCAGCGTGGACAGGCCAGCAGACGTGACGGAGGAGCAGGTGGTCAGCGGCGAGTTCCCCTGGATATTCAGGGGGCTGGATGACGCAAGCCCAGGTGAGGTGGCGGCAAGCAAAGGACGGAGTGACTGGTGTCTGATGGCCGCCAACATTCAATGCTGGAACTACTACCATGAATTTAGTGTGCCCTCAGGCAGCATGCAACTGTGTATGCTGCTCCTTGGTCTCATGTGTGCTGAGCGCAACTCATGCAGTACTCGCTGCAGTGGTCAATCCCGCACTCCATGTTGCCGCACTGCTTCTTGTTGCTGCAGGCAAGCTGCCCTTCAAGGTGAAGCTGTCCTTATGGAAGGCGCACAACCGCGTGCTGCGTGCCAAGGAGCAGCACGTGAAGGTGCGCAGGGACGCAGAAGCTTTCCAGCGGTACTACGTGCGGTTGTCACAGCAGTTGTCGGCTGCCTCACCACCGCACACAGCTTGGCTGCTGCAGCATGCAGAGGACGCCGGCGTGCAGGCAGGGTTGGCAGCGCTTGTGAGGCGAGGCATGCTCTTCATGGAGTCACAGCTGCAAGCCGCCCAGGAGGTGCTGCGGCAGATCCCAAAAAACACGGTGCGGGGCATGTGAGGTGTGCTGAGCAAGCATGTGCTGCTGCTGACTTGGTGTTGTGGTGCGTTGTGGAGACAGCGCTCTCTCTCTCGCTCTCTCTCTGCCACTCTCTCCGGGCCAGGGCCCTGGCAGGAGCAGGGGAGGGACATAGTACAAATGGTGCAACACATACGCACAAAACTGATTGCTTGGAGCATTCGTGATCGATAACATTGCGTGTAGCTTGGTGATTATCATAGCAACAACTTGAATAGTGACGAATGGTGCTAGCAGGCAGGGTTTAATCAAACGGTTTGCCAGGCAGGCAGTGATCATGCATGATTATATAGCTGCAGGCCGCAAGGTGCAGCTTTACCATGTCTGAGTTGCTGTCATTTTCATAAGCAGACGTCTGTGTTCAGCAAGAAGGCGAAGCTGAGGTTAGGCATGGGCGGAGCTCCAGCATGGAACGCTGACCACTATCTCATGTGTTAGTGATGTGCTGGGCAGTTCACAACACCGCTTGTAGTGGCTCACATATCGCATTGGGGCCGGACAGCTAGCGCCAAGTGTTTTGTGTATTACAGCACATTGTTCTTGGTCTTGCACCTTCTGGTGATGTGGCGGATCCCCCTTGCAGCAGCCTGAGGCCAGGACGGAGAATCAGTGTAACAAGATGCTGTCATTGTTGCCACAACAGTGTTTCCATCTTATCCTTGCAACTCTCACGTTGCACCGTGCACTGTGCGCTTCAGGCCGAGGCACTGTAGAGCAGCTCTGCCCCCTGGTTGCTTGTGCAGTTGGTTTGCAGCTGAAAGAGTTGCTGCTGGTGTTCATCTGGTATGCCTGGCCTGTGGCTAAAGTTTGGCAGCATTCTGAGGACCCAACCCAAACACCCATTGGTGCAGCGCCGCTCAAACCCGCGAGCACGAGCCAGCCAATGGGCCCCAAAAGTGGCCCCCTTGAAACCAGCCAGAACTCTGCCAGCAACCTGCCCAACACCAATGAACATGCCTGCAGGCCTTGTTCTGCTGAGATTGTGTGCAGTTGTGGGTGGTGGGCTGCACAAGTGGCTGCTTGCAGGAAAGCGCAACGAGCGGCGGCACGTGCTGCGCACAGCAGCAAACACAGTTGCAGTTGGAGAAGCCTGCAATAGGAAGTGCAGCCCTGCAGGCTGAACCCAGGCAGCAGCAGCATCACAGGCTGTAAGTTACAGCTGTGCAATGCAGTAGCTGTCTATCAGCCTAGTTCAGTGAACTGCGCGCTGTCCGTTCCGGCACAGTTCTGCCCGCTAGCCACTGCCACCTGTGCAGTTGGTTTGCAGCTGAAAGAGTTGCTGCTGGTGTTTATCTGACATGCCGGGCAGCGTTGCAGGCATTGCCCTGCAAGCTGCAACTTGCTGCCAAATGCTGAGCTGTTGAGTACTACTCAACTGCTGAGCTACCTACAGCCTCATCATCATCATGCCTACAGCCTGTATGCATGGTGCGCTCTGCGCTATAAGGCTGGCAACGATGGCACCTGATCAGTGTGTCGACAATAGTTCACAGTGGCTGCAGATGATGATGATGAGTGGCTGCAGAAGTTAGAATTGCAGAATGTTGATCGTGTATACGTCACAAGTTGCAAGCGTTGGCGTTGATGCTATGGCTTAATGGGTAACATGATGATGATGATGACAAGTTGCAAGCAGGATCTCAAGTCGGTAGGTAGGGTTTGTTACACATGGGGGCCTGGCAATTCAAGCCTCTTGAACCGGCATATCATACCGGCCAGGTAGGGTTTCAAGTCCAACTCCGTCCCCACCACCATCACGACGAACAGAAAGTCTGCAGCCTTACTGCCCGCCTAGCAATTGTGACCACACTGCTGCAGCAAAACGGAGTGGTCTCCTCCAAGGAACAGCATGGCATGGCAAGCAAGCATGTAAGCGCACGGCACGATAGGGCATGCAAGTATACACCCACAGAGACCTGGCTGCAACACCACACTGCTGTTGCTGCATGACAAGCACTAGGCTGCACTACACGCAAGCAAAAAGAAAACCACTCCTACCGCTGCGGCTAGCTAAGCTGACCTACAAAAACAAAAAACCACTCCTACCGCTGACTACATGCAGCAACTCCACCAGAAAGCTACAAGTCTTCAACAAAAAATGTCAAGATACCTGACCGGTCTATTGCACCTTGTTCCACCGCATGGAGTGCCAACATGTGTGATGCACAGATAGTACATGTGGAATGGGTCCGGCGGGACGTTAAACACGTGGCGCGGTGGTGATGACGGACGAACAGTGGCCGAAAGGTTGCAGGTTCGATTCTGAGCCTAAGCAGTATGTCCCTGGACTCAGGGATACAGTCGGCGAAAGCCGAAGGAAGGATGCTGCTAATGTCCTCGCGACTCTCCGCAGGACTCCGTCGATTGCTGGCTATATACACACCGGCCCTGCTAGGTATGCAGTCCACTGTATGGGGTGATTCCCACATGC